>CATIWM010381896.1:0-23250 GCA_949671775.1 Mallotus repandus
GATGTTTGTCAACCTTACTATCAACTCCTATCTACACTCACTTAGCTTTGGCCACCCTCTAACAAGCCCTACTATCTGAAAAGTTTAGAAAATAGAGTAAAATGAGTACAAAAATACTCAGTAAATAGATATCTTAAGCAGAAAATAATTTGGTTAAACCAAACACAATAAACATCTCAATCAATATACTAAAGTAATTAAAATCAAATTATAATCCACTTGAAATATCAAGGTCATTATTGCCTTCAAACTTATACAAAACTCAGCTGAATAAAACACATATTTTCAATCATCAAAATAATTTTTCACATGTATTAACCATCCTTACAATAAGCATCACAATTTGACCATAACATACAGGCCATCACAAGCATCACTCTCTTGGCACACTTGAAGGCTAATCCTTCGACTACATTAGCACGGAATGACCCTTCTCCCTTCACCGTCTTACAATCAAGTATCTTGTTGTTTATTGCACAATAACAACCAATATAATCACTTCAACACGTTTACACAACTCATATAGGGTGGTAATACACAAACCCAATGCCATTTTCACCAAATAATCAGTCAAAAAAAATGTCATTTTCATCAAATAATCAGTCAAAACAACATTATTGTATTTATAGTTCAATAAGCATTCAAAATCAACAATCTTCATCATAATTCAAAGAAGAGAGAAATTAGGTTGAGCATAAGCTCATTTTAATTACCAAATAAATAAAATGACTTCAAATCAGGTTGTAAAATAAGGAATTTATTGGTAATACACTTAACTTGCACACTTGAAACCATTATTGTTTCAAAGCTTAAATACTTCAAGTAATTCAAGTAATAACTAAACTGAATTGAAAGCATTCCTTACACCTTATTTCAGATTCACAAACATCATTAAAAGTTCATTTTTTTGATGTCATAAAAAGGGTTTAAGGGCTTGATTAACTACTCATAAAATAGCTCTCAAAACAAACACAACCGATTCACCGTTTTGCTTAATTCATACCAGCACCTTCCTTTCCTTTTCCAGCACCTAAAATATGCAATTCATTTAAAAATCATCAATATAATGATTCCACATACTGATCTAACTATGCAATCCCCAAATGATATGCATAAAATGCAAACAATTATGCCCTTTTAACTCTAAAAGGGCTGTTTCAGGCTTAACTTAGAAAAATTGCGCAGATATGTGGAAGATGAATTTGAAGCTCAAATTTGAATTAGTCTTAGATTTATATGTATACTAAATTCTGTAAAAATTTTACTTAATTTGAACAACTATAGAGCGAGATATAGGCAACTGAACACAACCATATCAATATACACAAACAGACTGAGCATTAAAATGTTTTCAATTATCAGTCTAACTTCCCGACTGATTCAGCTCAACCTCAAAAGAGAAAAATTTTTAGACCATAGAATTAAATAACACTCAATTTGAAGCTCTTTAGCTCAAGTTATAATTGAAACACTGAGACTGAAAAACCAACAAAATTCAACCCGAGAATTATTGCATATGAACCCCAATTGAAATCAACCAAAACAATTAAATTACTTACTAAATCAATTAGAGTAAGCTTTTGGGATGAAATTACGGCCTTAAATGTGTATGGATCATCAAGATTGACTTGGAAGAATCAGCTTCAACAAGGAAGATTGAATCAACTCTCTTTCATCTCTTTCTTTTTTCTAAGTGTAATTGTTTTCCCTTTTTCTTTTCTTAATCATGTATGGCTGCTCTCTCTTAAGCCATGACCTTAGAAGATTCCAGATTGCATAATACCCACTTTTACCCTTAATGAAAAGCAAATATAACCTATTAACCTTCAAACTTTCAATTGTTCAATTTAGGACATTTATTTGTTTCAATTGAATCCTTATCATTCTAAACTCTTTACTTTATTTTTATTCCTAATCTCTTTTATTCTCACAATTTCACTTATTTTGAGTGTCATCAAAAGTTAAAAATTCTCGCTCTTTGATCGAGTACAAGTCACAGTTTAACTCGATACACTAGTCTAACTATATATATTAGCTTACACTTAAATTTAATTAATAAATGTTTAAATGCAAATGTAATATGAATGCAAATGTACCTATAATTAGGGTACGTATGTAATAGTAAAAATTTGTGTATATTAATATTTTTTGTATAAACATATATTTAATGCATATTTTTGACAAAATTATTGTGTATGCTTTTATATATATTTTCGGCAACTGTGTGTGTGTATATATATATATATAAAGTTAAATATAATAAAATTATAGTTTAAACTCGAGTTTGACTTGACAATAATTGAACCAGTTTTGAGTTTTTCTTGAGTCGATCCCAAGTAACTCGCAAGTCGGATTGACTCGATTATACCCTTATCTATATATATATTAGTATACAATAAAAATAATAATTATAATAATATTATTTGCCTCAACAATTTTAAATAATATTAATAAGATTAGATTACTTAATAACAATAATAATTATTAAATTATTAAATATAATAATATATTTTAATTAATAAAAATGACCCATATTTCCCTATAGTTACTTTCTTTAATTACAACGTGGTTTTAGATAAAATTACATCATTTTAATTATCTATAATTAGAGGTGTGCAAAAATAAAAATCAAACAGAATAATTGAGCAGAATCGAATTCTATTTTATTTGAATTTTTGAATATTTTAAAAGTTATTTTAAAATTGAGAGAATTACTGAAAATCAAATAAATTAAATTAAATTATATATATATATAGTTTGATGGTAAGCATGTTTCTAAACTTAAAATATATCCTTGGTTCGAATCCTAGATGATGCACCTTTTTCTCTTTTTATTTTGATAATAAAATTTTATTATAATTCAGTTTACCGATAACTACCGCTTAATCACTAATCCCTTATAAGGTTTTAAATTCAATTTTCATTTTGGATGAAAATTCGATTCTATTAATCGAATCCTCACCCCTATCTAAAACATAAGTAGGGGTGTAAAAGAGCTGAGCTGTTCGCAAACTACTCAGTGTTCAGTTTGATAAAAGCTCATTTGAGCTTGTATATTGAATCTAATTTAATAAATGAGTCAACTTCAAGTTATACAAAGCTCGGCTAGTGAAACTTGTGAATAAGTTCGAATAAAAGCTCATGAGTTAGCTTGTAATTTTATTTTAGGGGTTAAACGTATAGGTGGGTACCCAACTTTGCATTTATTTCGTTTTGGGTACTAACGTTTAATTTATTTCTTTTTGGGTATTAAACTTTGATTTAAGCACCAACCACCAGTGACCTGGTGGCGATACGCTGAAATGACAGTCTGCAAGGGAAGGGAATATTTTGAGAATATTTGCCACATCACCATGCCTAGTCATCAATTTTTAGTGCACTAGTGGTCACCCAACTTTACTTTTATTGCAATTTGGATACTAAACTTTGATTTTGTTTCAAAAAGGGAACTGTCAAAAATTTGTAGTCGTCTGAATTTCTCTTAAAAACATTTTAATCTCTCAATCTCTTTATCTTTCTAATTTAGTCCAAAAATTATAAAAAGTTTGAAAGTTTACTTCTCCTAGGTTGTGATACCACTTAGGATGAGTTTGTTCTTCCTAGGCAGTATCAAAATAAGTTTTAAATTTTTCCTGATTTATTATAAGGATAAAGATATATGTTGCGAGCAGTGACATTACAGTACGTCACTAGTTCGTGACAATTATGAAAATGTCCTTTTGTTTAATTTTTTTTTCTCATTTGATTATTAAAAAAAATTTACAGGCTTCAGGTATTTAAATCCTTAAGTGAAAGAAATTTAAAGGCTTTGGGTATTAAAATCCTTGCACGACGAGTTCATCCGTATGCAATTTAGGTTTTAGATTCCAAAAAAAAAATTTCAAAAATTGAATTTTCAAAAAAAAATATTAAATAGAAGTTTGGTACCCAAAAAGATTAAAAATTAAAGTTTGGTAATTGAATTGAAAAAAAATTAAAGTTCGGTACCCTCCTGTGTATTAGGTGCTAAAAATTGATGATTAGGCATGGTGACGTGAAAAATATTCTTAAAATATTCCCTTGCCGGCTCCCATGTCAGCGTATCGCCACTAGGTCACTGGCGGTTGGTACTTAAAGCAAAGTTTGGTACCTGAAAAGAAATAAATTAAACTTTAGTACTTAAAATGAAATAAGTGTAAAGTTGGGTACCCACCAGTGCATTTAACCCTTTATTTTAGATATATAATATATAAATTGATATTGTAAAAAATATTTTAAGAGATATATTATTAGAATATAATCATAATTTTTATTAAATATATTGTCATTTATTTTTGATTTTTTAATTTATAGTTTGCATTTTTTAAAAAAATTTTAGGTTTGTTTAGGCTCGTTTAAGCTTGCGAACAACTTATGAAGATCAAGTGAGATAGTGAGGTCGGCTTGACTATAAACAAACCAAACCTGAGCTAGCCAAAACTTGACCTGACTCGACTCGATTCGATTACATCCCTAAGTATACATCTATTTATAATATGTCTATATATTAGTGTATAATAAAATTAATAATTACAATATTAATGACTGGTAAGTTCTAGTGGGGTGATTCTTCTGAAAAATGGACGATTTACTTGTTGAATTGGAAAACTTTAGTTTAGCCAAAAGGAGGTGGATTGGGTTTTCGTAATTGTATATGTTTAATTTGGCATTATAGGCAAAATAATGTTGGCACTTAATTATCATTCCTAATACCATTTGTTCGCGAGTCTTGTACGTTAAATATTATCTGCAAGGATCCTTTATGGAAGCTTTAGCTAGTTTTAGACCTAATTATCTATGGTAGAGTTTCTTCGAAGCGCAAAATTTGTTGATGGAATGGTTGGGGTGAAGAATAGGAAATGGAAACTGAGTTCATATATGGTCTAATAAGTGGATATCCAATATTCCTAGTATGAAGCCTGTTCCACGAGGTCTGTAATTAGATTCTTCAGTTGCATCCTTAATAGGTCAAGGTACTAAGCTTTGAAGGTCAAATGTGATAAAAGTTAATTTCTTACATTTTCAAGCTGAAGCGATCCTAAAGATGCCTATTAGCAGTTGATATCCAGTAAATACTCTTTACTATACTCTAACAAGGGATGAGAGATTATCACTTAAAATAGGTTACCACCTGGCTTGCTAGATTGAGTCTTGGTTTGTTGCATCTGTTTCTTGGCACTCTCAAGATTCAAAAGTTTAGAAGACACTTTGGCATTTTAATATTTCACAAAAAAATAAAAGCACTTTCTTTAGCAAACTCTCCATAATTCTCTACCCTGTTTTGATAATTTAAGCAAAAGAGGAATTCCTATTGTGGGCATATGCAAACATTGTGATTAGGCTAATGAGATGATTCTCCATGTTTTAAAGGGCTGCCCTTGTACTAGAAGCATCTAGTTTGCCTCTTCAGTAGGTCTATTATTTGGTACAATTCATGTATCTTCTTTTAGAGACTGGTTTTATGTGTTCAATCTATATATGATTGTCGAGTGCTGGAATTTTTTATGTCTGTGCTGGAGTATATGGTATTATAGAAATCAACTGGTAATGGGCATAAAGCAATTTCAGATTAACAATGTGTTGACAACTGCTGATATGATGCATTCAAACTACCTAAACAGGTGTTAGGTTCAAAATTATTACCAGATCCCTATAGGCGGACAAGAGCATGGAATCTACCAATTGAAGGGATGATAAAACTAAAATTAAATGTTGCTTTCAATAAAGTAATGGGGAAAACAAGTCTTGGGTAGTGGCTTGTAATGCTCTTGATCAAGTCATCTTTGCAGCTAGTAAGAGTATTTCGTTTTACTTTGATGTCTAAATTACAGAGCTCCAAGTAGTTCATTATGGTCTACAGATAGTAGCATAAATTACATATGAATATATTGTATGTGAGTTAGATTCATTGTTGAGTATCTCTAGCCTCAAACGTCAATGTTGGGGCTTGGTAATGCTTGATTTGATTGAAATGCATGTTCTTGAAGCTTTTAAGTCTTTTCATTTTGTGGAGTTTTTCTTTGTGCGACGACAATGTAATCAAGTTGCTCATCAATTAGTTAGATTAGCTATGCCTTTTAGCAAGGACTTTGTTGTTTGGCATTTTGTTCATCCTACTATTGAACCTTTTGTAATCAGGACCCTTTTTTTTTTCTTAATGAAGCATTTATTCCATAAAAAATAAAAATAAAAAGTTAAATGCTACTTAACCTCTGTTATTTGAAAATGACCAATTAAACATATCAAATTATAATTTATTCACAAGTTGATACACTCTATATTGAGATACCAATTTGTCAAAATTTAAAATATTTAAATATCAGTATATAATATAATTATTTTTTTTAAACAAAAATAAAGTTTTTTATTTTTAAATTATTTTAAATGTGTATTTTTACATCAGTGTAATGTAGTTTATTTTTTGTAAAGTGCAAGTAATATTGTTAAAAAAGACACTTTTAAAATCGATTCACTGTTCATCTATAGTGCTAAGCTTGCCCTTCGATTTTAAATAAATTGCAAAATTGCCTCCGGTTGCTTCTTTGTGCTTTCACCCTCTTATTTCAGAGAAATCGCAGGAATGCCATTGACTCTTCTTTTTTTGTTGCAGTGCAGGTAGAACTTCTTGAAAACAACACCATTTTATGAATTGTCTTTCTTAATATCGCAGAGTGACATAAACGATGTCACTTCCTTGCCCTTTTGCACCCCTTCAATATAAATTTTGCTTCTTTGGCTTTTAGCAGCCCTATTCTTCTCATATCTCCTCCTTTCTTCTTACTATCCGCCCATCACCCTCTCTTCTCTTGCATGTTTCATCCATGGCTTTCCTTTGCTTGGATCTTCTTTTTGTTTTTGCTATCTCATCTAACCCGCGTCATTTTTTATTTTCTCTGCTTCACTTTTGTCCTCTCTCCCTTCCTTTGCCTTAGATTGTGTCCTTCTCTAATCGACTGTTTCTGGCTAGACAACGACCTAGAGAATAAATCTCTTTGCACTATGGTTGTCCTTCACGATTTTAGAAGAAGAGTGCCTAACATTGCGCTCAAATTTGTTTCCTTTTTTCACATATTGTTTCCCGCAATTAAGAGGCTAGAGATCCCACCTCTATGCTTTCCCATTTGTGCTTCTTGTTAGAAGAAGGGCAATGGAGTTGTGTTCGCTGTATCCTTTAATTGACTTTTATTTGTTGTTTTGCTGTTTGTGTGGTATTTGTTTGTTAGGTTGCATGTTCTCCTTGGCATTGAGGTCTATGTTTTCTCTTTTTTTTTTCCGTTGCATGTTTGGACCTCTCTTTATTTTTTTTGTGTTTTGGTGATTGATGAATATTGCTTAATCCGTCCATTCTAGGATGTCTTTCTTGATTACATGTTCTATATTTCTGCCTTGGTTTGTTTCTCTGTTCTTTGTTTGATCTATTGTTCATCATTGCAATTTCATTGGGTTTTTTTTTGGTGTTGTTTTCTCCTTCTTTTTTATACCAATTGAAAATTGGCTATTTTTCAGTGCATTATGATCTTTGGATTGTGCGACTTCATTTGATTTTTGTGCTTTTCCCACCTGCTGCTCATGCGAATTGCATTGCAATTTTGTCCTATTCTTTTAAAAAGAAAATAGGAACTGTATATTTGAACATGTCTTTCTTGCCTCCATTTTTTGCATTTGTTGCCTGGCTTTTATGTTTTGATTAGCTTTCCCTTTTCTTTGTTCCATCCAAATATGATTATTCATGAGGTAGCAAATGCTGTCTCTAGGCATGTGAGATCGCTCCTCAACTGCGATGTTCTGGTGCTTTTGAATTTATTTTTTTTCTCGCTTATGCTTTTTCCCATGGATTGTATCTTTTATTGCATGTTTATTTTTTTTCATGGGCTTTGTGTATGGATAGTGTGCTTGCATTTTTTTGAGCTTACAAATTATAGGTGTGTGGGCTTTTTTTTTAGCTTGACCGAACTCATGCACCTCTGTCATTTATGGCCCTTTCGAAAAGGCAGTGGAGGTTTTTCTGGTTTGTTGAGTCTTTTTTATTTTCTAGACCTGTTTTAAGGGTCTATCTTGATGGCTCATATGCACTTATTCTTTGTGATGTGTGTTCTTTTCATGAACAAAATTTTGCTCTCTTTTCTGCATTAAATGACCAAGTTGCATACTTTTAAATATTTCTATCAGTAATATTTTCTCAAGTTACTATAGGGAATTTCTAGAAGATAGATAGGGTGTCTTAAGTCTTAGCTTGGGCGGTTCCTTCTATTTACTTGCATGTTTTGCTGATGTGGTATGCTCTTATTCGATATATTGTCGGTGATGTTATAATCATTTTTTTTGGAACATAAAAATAATTTATATTTGTTATATTTTGCTCTGTTAGGAAAGATTT
Organism: Mallotus repandus; assembly: GCA_949671775.1. Lineage (NCBI taxonomy): Eukaryota > Viridiplantae > Streptophyta > Magnoliopsida > Malpighiales > Euphorbiaceae > Mallotus > Mallotus repandus. The sequence continues at coordinate 8,396 of CATIWM010381896.1, forward strand.
ACGTCTTGAGTTTGCATTAAATGCATTTCCAGTTTGACATAGGCCTAGGCTGTTAACCCTATGTGAGTTCTTAGTTTTGTTTGTTAACTATGCCCTTTCCTTTTGGTTTGGAGAGTCTATAAATATCGTTGTTTGCCATTAATGCAACAGCAACATTTGCCTTTTACTTTTCTCTTCTTATCAGCTAATTTCTCTTAATTTGATGGGTGAGTTTCCACCCATTTATTTGTGGCATATTAAATGTTATTTAATATTGTTCTGTTGTATCAAATTGCTCTTATTCTATTTTTTATTTCATTTAATTTACTTCTGCATGCTTATATTGCTCCATGCTTCATTTCTTCTGTTTTTCTTCTTCATAGCCCCATATGGTGTTTTATTTTGCTATCCACTTTGTTTGCATAATGTCTTCATTTGCATGCTACATAGTTCGGATGGAAAAAAAATATTGGCCATGAAAATTCATTTAAATTGCATTTGCATGTTCATGCAGTTTTTCTTTTTTGCATGTTTACTTTTCGGGTTTTGAGGACCAGTGCAGCATTAGTTGGTTCCTTGCTACTAGTCCTATTTTTAGACAAACTAAAATGGATTTTACTTTGTTTTCCTTTTTCACTTTTATATTCTAGTTCCCCTCTTCTTTGCATGTAAGCTGCCTGCTTTCCTTCTAACTAACATGATGCATTTTTTTCATTTTTCTCCCTTTTGATTTGTATTATTGTTTCCATGTTCTGTTCATTTTTTGTAGAGAAAAAACAGGTTATAAAGAATTTTGCACTTTGTTCTATTGCCTGCATTTTTATTTCTTTTTACAATGAAACAACAAAGCCCTATATTAAAGAGGCTATGCCATTCAATGCTGCATAGCCTCACATGAATGAGACTACCGAAAAAAGAAGAATTATCCGTCACTGATTTTTTTTCCTTTGTTTACTGTGTGCTCTGCCAATCATTTTATTCATTTGCTTGTTGTGTGCTTTGCCTTGTGTTTTAATTTTAATCTATTTCTTCATGTCTTTCTTTATTGATCATTTTTTTCACATGTTAACAATTTAAAATGGCAACCATGAAGCTACCTTTAGCACCCATTCTTGAAAGTGTTTTGGAAAGCTTGGGTCTTCCCCATGCTATATTTGATGAACAACAAAAGGATGGTCCTGTGTTTATATGCACTGTCTACTACCCTTATACAGACAATGGAGGAAATAAATACATATCCTATATGGTTGGGATAAGTGGTAAGTCCATGCTTGATACTAAAAAATTCATCTAGCATGACTGCCCTTGATCACTTGAAGTCAATACATGATCTTAACATAGTAGATTACAACCATAGGGAATTAGTCCTGTTGAAGCTTAGCAATGATCCTTCTAATAACGAGCTACAATCAACTCGTACAACTTATAATCATGTTTCTGGTCAATATGTGTCTGTGATGCGGACATGTCAGAAACTAGCCAAACCTCTAAAAAGATCAGATCAGTGTTGACTGGTGCACAACATCTTATGTAGTTTGCTGTTTTCCTTTGTTTCCTTTATTTTGTTCTTGCTGGTTCTAGGTGGCCATGACAACACCTTGCTTCCTTTTTTTGGGATGCTTTTGTTTTGTTTTTTTTTTTGGAAATGCTATATATATGTATAGAACCAGCATGTGCTTATTTAGGTGCTGCCACCTTCTGCGTCTGTTTCTTTTTTTCCTTTTTTTTTAGTTTATAAGTCTGTTTTCTTATTTTGCTATGTAAACCCCGTTGGGGTACCCAACTCTTAGCAAATCTTGATGTATATACAACATGATATGAATCAAGTTTCCTTTTTTTTATTTTTTTTTATTTTGTCTATTTACCATGTTCCCTACTATATTAAATTTATATTTATTGACTAGTTTTCCTTAATTCTGCTGCATTACTATTTTATTTTAATTTTTTCCTGCCTTATTTTTGTTGTAGCCGAATAGTTAATGCAATTACATATTTTTTACATGTCATTAAAAGTTCAGCTATAAATGGAAAATAAAAAAAAACCAATAATCTCATGTTTAGATGAATTATCTGTGTACAAGAAAAAAAATGTTCATCACCTTCGTCTTACTTCATAAATTTGGAAGAAAAAAAAAAGCTCAATTAATATTGAGATTTTTGGTCTTATAGTTTGAATTGCTTATTCTTTTAAAAAAATTATTCTTTAAAAAATAAATAATAATAACAATAGCATTTTATTTCATATTCTCCTATATGATATTTTAACTCAGTAGTGAAAAAAAGAAGTGTATCATTTGAATGATTAATTAGAAAAAAAATAATCAGGACTTTATATTGACTTTTTTAATAGTTAAGTTCCATCCTAAATATTTATAACAGCTTCTATGCATGCACCAATAATTCTTATAGTTAATAAAAAAAATGTAAAATAGAATTTTTTTTTTAAAAAAGAAAATCCGTTAGCATTTTATTCATTGTCTTTTTTTTTTTTCGTTTTGCAGGATTCTATAGATGCAATTTTTTTTCGTTTTGCATAAAGATTACTCCACACGATATGTTAATTAATTATACTTTTTCATTTCGCAATTTATAAACTATACAAACAAAACACTATTTTCTGTTAATTTAGTTTTAAATAATTTTTAAACCATAAATAATATTTTAATGAATTATTTTCTTATTTTAAAAAAAATAAATAATTTGTACTAAACATGACTAATTTTTTTTCTTTGCAGGTTACAATTTCGATCATTTTCGATTGGGTGTTGTGACCTTGATGTGTTGTGGAATTCGGGTTAATTTTCACCGATAATAAATTCACTTTAAGAACTATTGCATAGGTGACTAGAGTGAAAACGATTGTAGTAAAAATCATCCCAAGGTAGACTCTCAATAAAGAGTGGTGGGGTCACAATGTCTCCTTAAAAACCACACTCAGACAGAATTTATCAAGACAAGTAATTTTAATAGCACAATAATTAACAGCAACTATACTCGATAATAACTATTAAATAGACATAAAAGAGAACACTAAAATTTAATGAGGTTTGGCCAATTATACCTACGTCTTCGGACACTACTAAAATAATATTTCACTAATTGAGAAAATATTACAAAAGAGAGAAAAAAATTAATTGCCAATATATGAGAGAAGGCAATTTTGGGATGAGAAAAACTAAAGGAGAGAGGAGTCTATTTATAACTAAAGACTCCTCCCTTTTTTTCTCAAATTCCCAATGTGGGAATTTTACAAACCAACAAATCTCCACCTTGGAAAATTTCAAACAATTTTCTCACAAATCCAAACTTCAGTAGTGTCTGCAAATTCCAGCTTTCAATTTTCAACAATATTGACCAAGTCTAAACAATGTTGAAACTTGACCGCAGTTACCACTTTTCTTAACATATCAGCAGGATTCTCAATAGTCCGAATCTTTTGAATTATGACTCCACCTTCTTCTAGAATCTCCCATACAAAGTGATATCGAACATTGATGTGCTTCATCCTTGCATGATAAACCTGGTATTTTGCTAAATGAATAGCACTTTGACTGTCACAATACACTTTGATGTGCTTTTGCTCCATTCCTAGTTCACCAAGCAACCCTTGAAGCCAAATTGCCTCCTTCACAGCCTCTGTAATGGCCATATACTCTGCCTCTGTAGTAGACAAAACAATTGTTGACTGTAAGGTGGACTTCCAACCGACTGGTGCTTTTGCAAGAGTAAACACATAACCAATAGTTGACCGACGCTTGTCTAAATCACCAGCATAGTCAGAATCACAATATCCAACTACACATTAACAATCTAACTTATCCTGTTGAAATACCAAACCTACATCTACGGTGTTCAGTATATACCATAGAATCCATTTCACAGCTTGCCAATGCTACTTTCTAGGATCATGCATATTTCTGCTCATAACCCCAACTGCCTGTGAAATGTCGGGCCTCGTACACACCATTGCATACATCAACCTACCAACAACACTTGCATACGGTTTACTCTTGCAAAGATTGAAGTGGCCATACCTTGTATATTTCATGAATTGACTTGTTTGAGATCATTAAGCTTAAGAGGATGTTACATTCAAGAAATCCCACCCAAAATAGGTGAACTGATCCATTTGAGAGAGTTAGATTTGTCTCAAAATATTGGATTAAAGAAGTTGCCTAAAACAGTATTTAAATTACATAATTTACAAACCTTAGTTTTGGATGAATGTGAGAATCTTGAATTGTTACCTCAAGGAATAGGAAAACTTATTAATTTGAAATGTTTGTATAATTTTAGGTGTGAATCTTTGTTATTGCCAAAAGGAATAGATAGATTAAGTGATCTTCGAAAATTAAGTCAGCTGAATATTGGTCATGATAATGAAAAAGAAAAAGGATATTTATCTCTTAGATATGTGGAAAATCTCAATAATCTTGGTGGTTATTTGGGCATAAAGTGGACAAGATGACATAAGGCAGATGTGGATGTGAAAGATGCTAAGCATGCACAGTTGAAGACTAAAAAACACCTCACTCAATTGGACCTAGTTTTTAGTGAAGAAAATGAAGGAGAGTGGAGGAAAGAAGGTGGAGATGAAGTGTTATTAGAAGCTTCAGAGCCTCCTCCAAATTTGAAATATTTAGAAATAAATAAGTACCAAGGCATCAAAATTTCTAGTACATGTTGGATAACATTGAAGCTAAATTCTCTTTGGAAACTTGTTCTTGAGGATTGGAAAAACTGTGAGCAATTTGCCGGCATTGGGAAAATTGGCTTCCCTTGTAATTGATGGTTTTAAGAGTGTTAAAAGAGTAGGTGGTGAATTCCTTGGGATGGATGGTCACGATGGTGGGATTGGTGGTAGTGATAGTGGTGCTGCTGATGCTATCAATACTGCACAATTATCATTCCCCAAATTGATAGAATTGAGGTTCTCGTCCATGAAAGAAGGGCAAGAGTGGAATTATGAAGATGAAATAATAAGAAATATAATAATAATGCCAGCCAGCTCTTCGCTCTTTGATTCTTGAGAATTGTTGGAGTTTGAAGGAATTGCCACATTGCATCACCCAAAACACTTCAATCAAGCTTAAGATTGTTGGTTGTCCAGCAATTAAAAGGAAATGAAGAAATTAAAAGGTAATATTTCTTCACCTTATTAATTAGTTATTCTCTAATTTATGTTTACAAGTATTGATCACTTCTGCATCTGCTGCAGCAACTAAATATGTACTATAATTGGTTTTCTTTATTTTTTTCACTTGTTTTTTATCAGTCCGTTTCTGTTTGATGTCTTCAAAGTGCACAGCTTTCAATTCCATCCTTCATTCCTGTTGATGTTTGTTTGTAAAAATAGGTGGAAGATTGGAATAATCTCGTGAGGAGCATTACATGTTCAAGCTGAAGGGGATGCCGTCAGGGTACCGTTTTCATGCCAAATTTTGCTTAATGCCTAATGTTTTCTTTTTGCAGCCAGAAAGATCCATTTGAAGAACTTACACGTTTTGGACTCGCAATTCTGTCTATGAGTTTAATCTTGAGTCCCAAGCTCAATCAGCACCCAAGTACTTGTGTCTTGACATAAAAGAGGACACGAACTCTCGACTCGATCCTCGGCAGTTGTACAACAAACAATGCCCAACTGATCAGGGTCAAGTGGTGCTGATGTATTTTTGGAAGTCACATGCTAAAGAACAGTAGATGGTGGTGCACCCAATTAAGTTGGAATTGGCTAATCATGAGAGTGTGGCATGCAGTACATGAAGGGAATAACCAAAATGTTACTCTGTCAGTGGATGCATGCGAAGCTAATAGCCAAATGAGGCAACATGGATCTATACCATGCAAGCTCCTTCAGTAGGATCTTTGCCAGGTTGAAGAAGTTGTTTATGTTTGAATGTCAATGTAATTGTATATTGAGTTATGAGATGGATGTGAATTAATATATATTGTTGCATTGATGAAGTTCAATATTTTGGAATCACCCATTTAGGGATGATTGATTTTTTCTTGATTACTCCATTTTAGTCTCTAATTCTGTATTATTACATCTGATAATTATGGCAATGTTAACTGTTGCAACAGCACTTGGGCCACCACCATTGCCACTACCATATATATAGCCCATCAACTGCCGATTACTGTATTTGCACAACAAACATGGCCGTTGGATAAATTTTTAACGCCCTGGAGAGCCTATGAAGCATTTAGAACATTGTTTACTTAAATGATGTCCTTTCGGATATCATTTTAGTCCAATCCCTCAAGTCTTATTTTCACAATTATCTTTTGATTGCTGTGCACATTGTCTGCAAGTAACCATTAGGATGCTCAAAAGCAGGCCAAAATGATGATGATTGGAATGATTTTATCTGCTGCTTTAAGTGTTTAATAGACTCAAATTCATTGGGTTCCAAATTGTTGGAAAAGAAATTTTTTGTAGCATATGACCCTTGACAAGGACCACATCTTTCTCTGGTTCTCATGTAGTGGCAGAGTTATCGTTTGAATGAATTTTTTTTTTAAATTTTTAAAGAAACACTTATACATTCAATGAGTAATGGTTAGAAACACCAAAGGCAAATATGTATACGTTCTGATGAAGAAGAGTAAACATTCTTCTGAGTATAGCAAGCAGTAACTGAAGTTTATTCCATTTTTCTGATTAAAGTGACAGCATTAGGAGATTTTTTTTTTTGGTTACATTTCATATGTGGAAATAGTAGACATGCAGTCATATGCAATTAGATGTTAATTAGCCTGCACACTGGCTGATGCGAGCATATGCAATCGGTTTTAATAGAGAATATTTTTACAAATCTTTCATGTCTAATACGTTGTACATGTCGATTGTTAGTTACTTTTTCTGTATCAGCTAACATGGATTAATAATCACAGCAATTGAAGCGGCAAAGGGAGGAACTTGAACGATTGCTTATGGAAGAAAGAGTTTGATTCCATTTGTGCAAGTTTTGTTGTTCAGATACATTGACTAATGATGTGGCTTCGACGAACCCCAACAGCTTGATCTTATGTTAGTATGCTTGTACTGTCATTGATTGACTCTGTGTATTAATTGTTTTTTGAGGGCTTATTTTCCATTAGAGTGTATAGTTCGTGCAGAAAGCCATGTTGCTTGGTTCTTTTTTTCATGGTTGGAAACTCAACTAGTTTGTCAGTTTGTTTACCTATATGTTCCATGATTTAGTACATTGCATATTCAGTGCCAATTCCACTCGATGGTTCTTGTGTGTATTATGCTGATGCCTACACATCTTATATAAATCTCACTTCATTCTGTGAAACTTGTTGGATTCTGCTTGCAGAGATCACCAAGGTTAGTGTGTGAAATTGTGGGAAACAGTAAAAATTTATTTTCTTGTGGAGGCAACTAATAATGAAAAGAATTCAAGAGTAAAGATTTTAAATATTTACATGTATGAATTGTTTACAGATCTGATAATTTCTCTTCAGAAGCTAAAAATTGGTATTCGGTTCCTTGTTTCTTGTTTTTGGAGATAGAAAGACATTGAGCAACAGCTAGCTACAGATACGAGCAAAGCTTTTTGTACATTGTTTGATCAAAGAAATGACATACTCCATGAATTATGCATGGCAGGGCAGTATGTTGCCCAGTGCTTGGCAATCCAATATCTTCTACTGATCAGCAGAGTACATAACAAACTAACCCTTCTCAGCCATTGCTGTTGTGCTACAACTGTTCATTTTCCCAACTAATAATGGCTTGTGGTATCGTGACTCTTTTTCTGCCATTTCCTTGCCAGTTGTAGAAGCTTCTTGGCACTGATCATCTTGTTACTCTATGGACTAAAGGGAAGGGTTCTAAGAGAAGGAAACTTTTGAATTCAGAGTGATGAATGCTAACCCTCTAATGGGTAGAGGGCAAAACAAAAGACTTGACTATATATATCCATAAAACAGGGATACGCAGGAAGCAAAACCATGTGAGATTAATGGTGGATATGGAGGGCCTGTTTGGCAGGTGGACATGTTGGAATACATTCGAAAGTCAACCCATCAAGATGGAGCACAGGTGTTTTATCCTGATGCCAAGTAATTTACCAGCAAAATAGCAACAAGAGAAATGGCATATAAAAAAATCATATCAAACTACATGAACCACACAAGGGAGGGTCGATTGTTGGCTGTCATATTATGGTTACATTTAGAGAATACTATCTAAATCGAAATTAAGAAGCAAATTGGACCCATATATTTAAGAAGTGCCATAAGTATGGTTAGTTTTTAAAACCCTATTTTGCTAATAAGAAATCCAGGTAGCATTAGGAATTGTGTTAAAAGAGTATTTTTTAGGTGTTCAAGCAAAGTTTTATAGGTTAAACTTCTTATAAATTCATACCCAATTGGGATTAGGATTTGCTTTTTAAAAGATCTATGTTCTATATATAAGCCTAGTGTAATAATATAAGTTCTAAGACAAAACCCTACTACTATTTCTTTTCAAATAAACAAAAATATTTAGAGCATTGAGGAATTATAATTGATCAGAGAATGTACAATGGAATTGGATTGCAAACTGTTGTAAAAACAGAAGGTTCAACTAAAACATAACTAGAAAAAAGAACACAAGCTTAGATCACAGAACTTCCTCTCATTAGGTACTGATATTTTCATTACATATATATAGGAAGTACAAAAAGTTGCTTTACAACTTAGTTATACCTAACATAAGCAACTAGCCACACTTTTAGAAGACATTCTCCTTAAAAAATGGATCATCAACCATTTTCAACTAATTCAGATTTTACAAACAAAAAATCTAAAACAGTAATTTCCCGAATAACTCAGTAAAAAAGCATACTGGTTTCCAAGGAAAATCTCAAAGTAGCTAACACTCCTCCTTGAGATTTTTCTTGGATACTTCAAGCAATGATCTTATGATTTCAAACTTTGCTCTAGGCAAAGCTTTTGTAAAAATATCAGCTTGCTGCTCCTCAGTTCTGCAATGAATTTATTTAATTTCACCAGAATTCTCTGCATCTCTTAGAGCATGGAACCTGACATTGATGTGCTTTGTCCTTCCATGTTAAATGGGATTTTTGGCCATGGAAATAGCAGATTTGTTGTCCAAAAAGATAACCAAAGCTTCCTTTGGACGCATGCCTAGATCTGAAAGGATTTTTCTGAGCCAAATCACTTGATTTGCAGCAGAGACTGCTGAGACATATTCAGCCTCAGCTGTAGACTGAGCAATTATGTCTTGTTTCTTCGAATTCTAGGAAAAAGCACCAGAACTAAAAGAGAAAACATATCCAAAAGTACTCTTATAATCATCAACACATCCAGCCCAGTCACTATCTGCAAAACCAACCAATGCCCCATTTTCAACTCTTCTATACCATATTCCCATATCAATTGTTCCCTTTATATAATGCAACACTCTCTTACCTGCACCAAAGTGCCTTTGATTGCATATATCGTGACAGTAAACTAGTAGAGAACATCACATCTAGTCTTGAAGCTGTCAAGTACAACAAACTTCCAATAAGACTTCTATACAAACTAGCATCTACCTTTGCTTCTCCATCATTCTTCATTAGCTTCTCATTCAACACAAGAGGAGTAGCAACTGAATTGCACTTTTCAAGCTTAAATTTCTTCAGCAAAGAAGTTGCATACTGCTTTTAAGATAGAAAAATGTCTTCTAAAGTTTAAGTTATCTCTAAATCCAAAAAGTACTTCATTTCCCCCAAATCAAACATGTCAAATTCTTTCATCATCTCCATTTTGAATTCTTGCACAGCAAAAGAATCTTCACCTATAATCATCAACATACAATAAAACTACAAGTAGCTTTCCATTTTCTAACCTCTTTACATACAAAGTAGGTTCATTCTCACTTCTCTTGAACCCCTGATTTTCCAAGTGAGAATCTATCTGACTATACCAGGCTCTAGGTGCCTGTTTTAAACCATAAAGAGCCTTTTTTAGTTTATAGACTTTATCTTCTGCTTCTGGACTCAAAAAGCCTTCTGGTTGCTAAATAAAGATATCTTCTTTAAGAAAACAATTTAAGAAAGCTGACTTCATATCTAAATGGAAGATTTTCTATTTAAATTGAGCAGCAAGTGCCACTGGCATTCTTACTATTTCATGCCTAGCAACTAGTGCAAACATCTTACCAAAATCCACTCCAGGGTGCTGTGCATACCTTTTAACCACCAATCGAGCTTTATGCTTGAAAACAATCCCATCGGGGTTAAGTTTTGTTCTATACACCCACTTAACCCCTATAACATTCTTATTTTTGGGCCTGTTTCATTCTTGTCTATTATAACCAACTCCTCCTTCATTGCATCATTCCAAAACTCTTGTTGAGATGCTTTTGTGTAATAAGATGGCTCCTCAATAACAGTATTACACCTTTCATAAACATCTGCAAAAGATTTTTTTTTCAAAATAGGTGAATCATTAGTTGAATCCTCATCATCAAATTCTTCATTTTGACTGGAAGAACTTGAAGACAAGTTATAAGTGCTGACTTATTGAGATGCAGTCTGTTTCTTCACAACTAAATTCTTTTCCCAATCCTAATAGTTGTCTTCATCAATTTGCAAATCCCTGCTCAACATCACCTTCTTGCTCTGCACATTATACACTTTACACCCATAAGTTATAGTACTATATCCCAAAAGAACACCTACTTCAGCTTTGTCATCTAACTTGCTTCTTTTTACAATAAGTATATGAATGTAACACACTAACCCAAAAATTCTTAGCTGCTTTGCAGAAGGTTTGTCACCAGTCCAAGCTTCAAGAGGAGTTTTGGCACCTACAACTCTAGTGGGCAACCTGTTCATCAAGTACGCCGCAGTGCTAATAGCTTCTGCCCAAATACACTTAGGCATTTTTTTCTTATCTAACATACTTCTTGCCACCTCAATAATTATTCTGTTCTTCCTCTCTGATACTCCATTTTACTCAGGAGTATAACTCACAGTAAGCTGATGCTGAATTCCCATGTCTTGAAAAAACTTGCCAAACTGAGAGGAGGTATAGCCGGTGCCTTTATCTGACCTTAAAATCTTTAATTTATAGCCACTTACTCTTTCCACCACGGCTTTAAACATTTTAAAGATGGAAAACACCTGAGATTTATTACTAAGAAAATAAACCTAACTCATTCTAGTGAAGTCATCAATAAACAGCAGGAAATATTTGCTATCATTCAAAGAAGTTGTCCTCATTGGTCCACATACATCAGTATGGACCAACTCTAGCTTTTCTTTTGCTCTCCAAGACTTCACATTTGGAAAAGGTTTTCTATGTAACTTCCCTAGCTGGTGTGACTCACAAACATCTTTTTCAACTTCAATTTTTGGAAAATCAAGTACCATGCCTTTTAATATCATGAATTTGAGTGAATTAAGGTTGTAGTGACCAAACCTCTTATGCCACAACCAGGTTTCATTAGCCATGGCACTAAGAGCACATTGATTAATTGAATTCCAATAAACAGGAAAACAGTTATCAACCATACTAACTCTTGCAATTTCAGCTCCCTTAGGATCATAAAATATGCACTTTTTGTTTCTAAAAGTGAGTGAATAATTTGTTATGCAACATTTGAGCCACACTTAAAAGATTTTGAGCTAAATTGGGAACATAAAGAACATTTGAAACTAGCTTAGTACCTTTGTTAGTATGGATTTTGACTGATCCCCTTCCTTGAGCCCGACCCACTTCTCCATTGCCCAGATTGGCTGTACTTTTGTCTGACTTGTCTAAAGAAACAAATGAGCCTTCATCTCTTACCATATGACTCGTACAACTACTATCAACATACCATGTGCTCTTTTCAGATGTTCTTAGAGTGTGAGTGGCCATGAACAACCAACTTTCTGCCTATGATTCCTTCTAATCATCTGTGAAATTAACTTACTGAGATGATTGCCGGTTTGATCGACTCTACTTTAGCCTGCAATATCTCTCCATATGGCCATACTTCTTGCAATATCTACATTGAATTGGAGACTTCCCCAATTTTTGCCAACAATCTTTCTCCAAGTGATTGATTTTCTTATAGGTGCCACAAGGTGGAAATCTACATTTCTTCACAGATTTAATAGAGCTTTATGGAATTTTTCCTTTTCCAGATTTATTTACAGCATTATTTTTATCTTTCTTAGACTGTTTGGACTTCTTCTTTGCTTGAAAGGCCCCTTCAATGACTTCTTCATATCTCATTGAAACGTTTTGCTCTTGTGCTTGAAGCTTGGAGACCCATTCTACAATAGTGAAGTGTCTTTAAATCACAAGATTCTTCTATAGCTGAGATCTTAGACTCAAATTTATCAAGAAGACTGATCATGTCTTCTCTACCAGTTTCTGATCTGGAAAAATTGCACCATGCACTCTAATTTGATTGACTATCTCCATAAGTTTATCTGAGTAGTCTTTTACACCTTCCGTCTCCTTCATCTTTAGCAATTTAAACTCTCTTTTAAAAGTTAAAAACCTAATTGCTTTAACTCTATCACTTACCTCAAATTCTTCTTTCAATTTATCCTAAACTTCCTTAGTTATTTCAAGAGCCATAGTCCTTGTAAAAATTACTTCAAATACTACAGAATGAAGGAATGTAAGTGCCTTAGGACTCTGGATAACCAGCTCATCATGTTTTTTTTATTTCATTCAATGTTGCATTTTCTCTTAAAGATTGAACTTGGGCTCCTCCTTGCTCCACTACATCCCACAAGTTTACTCAAATAATTTTACAAGGGCAGAAACTCATAAGCAAACTTCATGCTATTGCGCTTTTGCAAATGTAAGTCAGAAAGGTTATTTTTGCTGTACTATTAGAGAAATGTATGTTTCTTTCTAAATCATCACCTATTATAACTAAAATTTACTTTGATTATTACTACTAGTCAGATGTTCTTGAAAACAATTCCAGTTTATGCATTGTTCAGATGACATATATAGGGTGTGTTGCCATCTCAACAGACCTATCTGAACTCGACTAAATTTTGATGGTTTGCACAACAGAGGCCAGTCCTCCCCTTTAAATCAACAACGGGAGGAATCAAATCCTGCACCCCATGATGCCTTTGGAGAGGAGTTGCCACTTGACTAGTTCTTTATTGACAGCAAATATTGAAATTTTATAGCGAGTCTGTGGTGGTAGCAAAAGGGCCCTGTAGTATAAACATGTTTTATTGACTTTAGAATACATTTAGAAAGCAACACATATGTGCCCTTACTTATATGGGTGTGTTATGATTTTTTGAATTAGAATGAGGTTCCGAGAGAGGAACACGGTTTGAGACTTGGCCATGTTGCACGGGCTTGCATTACTCTTTTTCGGCTTGTTTTATTATCTCTATTTTCACATATAAATTATGATTTACTAAATTAGGGCATTATGAGAATCATATTGTAGTTGTCTTAAACTACTTTTGTACTCAATTTTGGCATGATAAATTCCTATTTTGTCTATGATTTTTTCCTTAACTTGAAGTTTTTCATTTAAAGGTTGTGTGTTATTTTATTTTTAGGGGTTTTTTCGTAAATGTCCCAAAACATAACCTATACAATAAAAATAGGAATAATCCATATTTTTCCCCTGCACTTTTATTGTTTTCTAGCTTTTATCCCTATACTTTTATTTACATGGATTTAGTCCCTACACTTTTATTATTCATATATTGAGTCCCTACACTTTTATTTTTTCATACATTGGGTCCTTAATTTAAAATTAATACACTTTTATTTTGCTATACATTTGGTCCTTAAAGGACCCAATTTGTGACAAAATAAAAGTGCTGGACTAAATCCATGTAAATAAAAGTGCAAGAATAAAAGGTAGAAAACAATAAAAGTGCATGGGAAAAAATATGGGTTATTCCATAAAAATACTCCAAATTTTTTAAAATTATACGCGTGCCAACTTACGGAACTTTATTTACGCAAATGCACCCAGCTCTTTTTTTCGTTGTTCATCTTCTTGCTTCTGTCTAAAAAAAAAATATTCTCCTTTATTGTTATTTGGCAGAAGCAAAAGATCTACAACCTTCCTTCTCCTCCTCTCTCTAAACGGCACCGTTGCAATAGCACCAGCATCACCCCCACTGGCGCTGCTTCTCCTGCTCGCTGCTTCTCGCCGCCTTCTTCTATCTTTCAGCTTAAACCTCATTTTCCTAGTTTGGATCCTCATATAAGCGCTTGTGTTTGGGATTTTAATTGTTGTTTTCGTTGTGACTGGCCATGTAATTAATGATAAATTATAGTTTTTTGGTTGATTAGTTGAGATTTTTTTCTTTATTTCTTTTTTTTCATGTGTTTGACAATGGGTCTTGATTATTTATACGTTATTATTTATGTTTTTGAAGTTTTATTATTATTTAATTATTTCTAATTTCTTATTTATATTTTTAGAGGTGGAGAAGAGCATATATATATATGTGTGTGTGTGTGTATTTTTTGTCAGTTGGAATATATTAATTCCACTATTAAAGCAAGCTCAATAAGAGCTACATCAACACATCTGCATACTCAAGTAAAGAATGGCCAAAATAAGGACAAAATTAGGTAACTAACTTATGATTCATTATTGATGAATATGTATAACAAAAAAAATATTCATTATTGATGATGATGTGTGCATTTTCCAATTTTCCATACATTGATTCAGATGCTTCCTCAAATATAATTGATATAGTCTTTTTCCCCCTACTGAGTATTTTAGCTGACAGATGGTGAACAATTGATATTTAAGTGATTTTCATTTATTCTTTGTCCTTTCCCTTTGTAGCAAGTAATGATTTTGAATGTGCTTTGAAAGACTGAAGTAACTTGAGAGAGTAGAACTTCTATATATATTTCGTAACAGTATT
>CATIWM010381897.1:0-11992 GCA_949671775.1 Mallotus repandus
TTGTCTTTTTTGAGCTCATAGACCTTATATCCTCAATCAAACTGTCCAAACAACAAGATGAAGATCCACCTTCTTTAACACTTCTTTTTGCCATTTCTGCCATATTAGCTGACGATCTGACAAACTCTTCCCTTCTGTTCACCATCAGATCATTCACCATCTTTTCAACAATCGTTCTATCACACAAATCCTTCATGTCCAATCCTAGCTTCCACACCTCGCCTACGAACCTGCTATTCACCTGCTGATCGGCAAAATAAGGCCAACAAATCATCGGCACACCTGCCACAATACTCTCCAACGTGGAGTTCCATCCACTGTGTGTCAAAAACCCACCGATCGCCCCATGTCTTAAAACCTCTTCTTGAGGTGCCCATCTCACAACGTGCCCGTTTTCTTTAGACCCAACTTCAAGCTCAGCAGGAATTTTTTCAAGAACTTTGCCATCGTTATTGGTAATAGTATCTGGCCTTATAACCCACAAGAACCTTTGCTTGCTATTAGCAATCCCGTGCCAGAACTCCATGAATTGGTCTATTGTCATTATTGTAGTGCTACCAAAGCTTACATACAGTACAGAGTGCAAAGGTTGCTCGTCCAGCCATTTCATACAGCTTCTATCCACCTCCAGGAGGGTTGGATACAATTCTTGCTTACTGATCCTTGCTAGTCTTGATTTTAAGAGCTCGTGGAGGGGACCAACGGTGTAGATTTTTGGGTAGTGAATGCGAATTTGAGATAGTGTTGCTGCTTCTAGATCTTCAAAAGTATTGAGGATGAGTGCTTGAGATTGTCTCATCTCTTCTGTGATCATTAAGAGGTAAGGACTTGAACTTTCTTGGCAAAAGTTTGGAAGATCTCTTCGCCTGAGAAACGTTTCCATGCCGGGCACTTTTGTTATCAATCGATCCATGTCTTCTTTTCCTTTAACAGTTCCACAACCAAGAAAATTAAATAAATAAAATAAGATAAAAGTACGAGTTAAAATACATATTTTAGATTTTCATACCTTCGGCTGGAAGTTCATCAGCTGCAACAATGTCAGGAATAGCAAAGAACGTCAAGACGGAGCAAGAACTGACGGTATGAAATTGAATTGCTGGAACTCCAACTTCAGTGGCAACATCATACACAAAACCCATCGCCATATCTCCAATGATACAATTAATCAGCATAACGTTATTCAAATCTATTAGCATCTTCTTGAAAATTGGTTTGCTCTTCGATTTCATTCCCTCCAATAACACCTTCACCGTACTAGCTGAATGTCCGGCTCGGCCGTCACTTGTCCAACAGTTTGGAATGGTTTTGAATTGGAATCCATGGTACTTGGCGAAACGAGGTTCAATATCTGTACAACGAACTAGATTATCATGGATATACTCGAAATTAAGGAAGGTGATTTTTAGGCCTGCAAGGGCTAAAAGCTCAGCCAGCTTAAGCATGGCGTTTACATGGCCTTGGGCTGGAACAGGAAATATTAGTACATGAGCAGGAGGATCTGAGCATTGCTCCATCTTTGGTTAAGAGAAGGTTTAGACTATAGTCTGCGAGCACAACACCATATGAAAATTTGGGTGGCAGAACTAATAATTTATAGTAAAAATTTGATATATACAGTCGCATTGAATTAGTTGTTGGAAAATCTTTATTATTTTTATGTGGCTCACTGAATTAGTTAAAATTTAGTAGATTTTAGATATGCTAGTTCATAAAAATAATTTATTCTAAGACTTCTGGAAGTTGTGGGAAGTGGTGATGAGGTGATTGGTCAAACTGGGTAACCTACTCAGATTTTTCATTGTTTTTTAGAAAACCTAATCAGCTTTTTCAGAATTTGGACTCATTGCTCTATTGAAAATTCAAGCATTGAAGTCAAAACAAAATGCAAATAAGAAAAGTGGGTCATTAATCATTATAGAAAAATGTACTACCATCCCCTCATGTTGAATTTTCTCTGTAAGTATTGAAGAAATATTCCCTTATGTTGAACTCTAATAACAATATCTACAGGTTTCAAAAAAATAACAATATCTACAAATTTAAAATAACAATATCTACAAATTTAAATGAACATTTTCAATTACAATATAAATTAAAAATAAAAATAATATATATCAAAATTTGTAGAATAAATAATCACTAATATAATAAAAATAGAATAATAGAATTTAATATAAAAAATAAAAAAATTTAAAAAATAAAAAAATAAAAAAGGTTTTAAAAGGTACAAATTTTTTCTCATCTAAGTCTAATACTGTTGATAATAAAATATGATATTTTACTATTTTTTATGTTAAATGAATAGAAAAATGAATTTTAGGTGAAATACAATTTTTGGTGGAGTAAGAGATGTTTACATGAAATTAAATTATTTAAAATGAAATAGAAAATGTGCACTTTAAAGTAGAGAATTTTAAAATATATGTATGAGTTCTTGTGCTTTTTTTTCAAGGTTTCTAAAGAGGGTCTCTTCTAGGATTTTTAGAGGTGTTTTCTCTTAAGATTTCTAGAACGGTGGTATTTATCTTGGTTTATAGAGAGGTTATCCAGAATTTCTAGAGGGATGGAAAGGAGTAAGTATTTTTTAAATTTATATGAAAATATGATAGAAAATTGTGGGTTTTAATATTTTAATTAACTCAAGAAGAGTAACAATTTCTTTTATTGATATTTTTATCTCATGCAGTGAAAAATTGATATTTTTCCATGGATATAGGTAGTTAAATGCCAAAGCACATAAATATTGTGCGCTCTTATTTTTCTAATTTTAACTTTTATTTTGATATTTTTTATTGGTTTAATCAGGTGAATTTTTTCATACAAGTGGTATCAGAGTTTTGGTTCTTTGGTAAAAATCGAAAAATAGGGTGGTTGTTCTCATATATATATATAAATAAAAAATAATAATAATACGCTTTTTTCTCATATTTTTTCATAAAAACGCTTTTTTATTTTTTCTGATTTTTTGGTTGAATTTATTTATTTTGTAGAAAAATCAATAACAACAAAAAAAAATCATAATTTTACAAAAAAAACTACGCATTGAATATATTTAGTAAGAAAATCATATATTTCAATTTTAAAATTTTAACTCACTCATTTACTAAAAAATTTATAATATTTAAAGAAATAAAACAAATAAAAATAGAACAAAAAAATTTAAGACAAACAAAAACATGGACAACAACTAGAAAACAACCCAAAAAACCATAAATTCGTAACAACAACCCAACAATAACCTAACAAAAACCAATTCGAATAGCTTTGTTTGCCTCAGTATTACAAAGCAACAACCTCAAAAAAAAAAAAAAAACAACAACAACAACAACAACAAGATAAAGAAGAATAAAACCCAACAATCACCCAAGTATTAAGAACAAAAAATAAGAAAATTCAACACCTATCATTACAACTATTGATGATTTGTAATATGATGGGTATCTAGTATACAAGAAAAATTTTTAAAAAAATGGAGAACTGGAGTTTTAATAAAATCTGAGATGAAAATTTAATTGAAAAATTTATTTGTTCTCTCTCTTTCAATAAAGCTATGTGAAAAATTATTTTGTGTAGAACAATTTTGTAAATTTAGTAATAATCTGTGTTGGATTTGAGAGAAAAAACGAATAAGAAGATAAAGAGTAAGAAGAACAAGGAGAATAGATGAAAAGAAAATAAATAAAGCGTCTCTAACAAAAGTGAAACAGGAGAAAATTAAAAGTGAAAAAAAAAACAATCATAATTTTGAAAACTTTCTTAAAAACAATCTACAGTATAATTTTATCCAACAATAATTCATGAGATTAGGATTCTTTCAAGTTATTACAAACATGGGGCTTATTTGTTTCATGTTTTATGTATGCCATATAATTGCGCTGTAGACTTTATTTTCATTTTTTGCTATTTTATAATAAAAGTTAAAATACATTATTATTATTATTATTATTTGTGCATACCCGTACAGTTATACTAATTGTCTTAATATAATAACCATTATAATTTATAATTTGCTTCAGTTTAGAAATATATGGATGACTTTGAGACATAACTGAAAGAAGATAAGGTGGGTTTGGAATTTCCAATCCTAATATTAGCTAAATATAGAACACTCAAAATATAAGTTGCAAATGTTATGTGAATTTTCTTTATTTGTTATTTTATTATTATTATTATTATTTTTACATTGGATGGTAAATCAAAAAAGATGGCACTGGGAGGAAATGCAGCAGATGTCTTATCTTAAGAGTCCAAGAAGGCTGTGAGGTGGATTTATAAGTCAAAAGTTTTGTTGTCAGTCTCCGTAAGGACTTGCAGGATCCTATTCCTAGGTTCAGATTGATAACATTTGTTATCAATCTGCATAATGGTATTCTTGCTTTATTCCAACTAGATTCTTATTTGAAAAGGCTGCTGCTGTGCCACGAAGACTTAACTGAATTTGAAGCACATTAGTAAGGTAGCAAATTTTTTTTGTTTTTTTCAGATGAAACTGAGATTTCATCAAGAATATTTTAGTTAATATCTTTGGTAAAAGATTGACTCAATTTTCTTAATATTATTTTAATGGATGATGATAGGCATCCGACTCGTAATATTGCGAGCTGCGTTCTGATAAAATAATATTGAGAGCAATATTAACATAAATTAATATTTATTTTTTATTTTAATTTAAAATTTTAATATTGCGAGACATCGTTACTCGCGATATTTAATATTATTATTTTTTTATATTCAATTTATTTTTACAAATCACCAATAAAAGGAGGATAGGATACGTATTTAAACACAAAACTAAAATTTTCCAAATAATACAAACTAATTAGCTTGTCTTTTTTGAGCTCATTGACCTTATATCCTCAATCAAATTGTCCAAACAACCAGATGAAGATCCACCTTCTTAACATTTCTTTTTGCCATTTCTAAACTATGAGCATATCCACGGGGAACTACTCCATAATACAGATATTGAAGCTTGTTTAAACAAATATTAGCTAAATATTTGAGGAGTAGGAGGAACACAGAGAGGAGGAGCAAGAATTCATGCTTGAATTTGTTATGCCTAATATTAGCTAAATATAGAACGCTCAAAATATACGTTGCAAATGTTATGTGAATTTTATTTATTTATTTATTTATTATTATTATTATTTTTACATTGGATGGTGAGAGCCAAAAGAAAAGAAAATCAATGGAGAGGACACTGGGAGGAAATGCAGCAGCCATCCAGTCTTATCTTAAGAGTCCAAGAAGGCTGTGAGGTGGGTTTGTAAGTCAAGAGTTTTGTTATCAATCACCGTAAGGACTTGCAGGATATCCCCAAGCCATCCTCAACCCATTGACATTTGTTATCAATCTTCATAATGATATTTTCACTTTATTCTAACTAGATTCTTATTTGAAAAGGCTGCAGCTGTGCCACGAAGACTTACTGAATTTGAAGCATATTAGTAAGCTAGCAAAAACTTTTTCTCAGATTGGTTTGCTCTTCGATTTCGTTACCTCCAATATCACCTTCACCGTACTAGCTGAACTTCCTGCTCGGCCGTCACTTGTCCAACAGTTTGGAATTGTTTTGAATTGGAATCCAGGGTACTTGGCGAAACGAGCTTCAACATCTGTACAACGAACTAGATTATCATGGATATACTCGAAATTAAGGAAGGTGATTTTTAGGCCTGCAAGGGCTAAAAGCTCAGCCAGCTTAAGCTTGGCGTTTACATGGCCTTGGGCTGGAACAGGAAATATTAGTACATGAGCAGGAGGATCTGAGCATTGCTCCATCTTTGGTTAAGAGAAGGTTTAGACTATAGTCTGCGAGCACAAGACTATTTGAAAATCTGGGTAGCAGAACGGATAATTTATAGTAAAAATAAAAATAACTTTTTCTAAGACTTGTCGAAGTTTTGAGAAGTGGGGATGAGGTGATTCAGATTGGTCAAACTGGGTAACCTACTCAGATTTTTCAGAATTTGGACTTTATGCTCTATTGAAAATTCTAGCATTGAAGCCAAAACAAAATGCAAATTAGAAAAGTCGGCTCATTAGAGAAAATGTTGAATCTTCTCTGTAAGTATTGAGGAAACATTCCCTAATGTTGAACTCTAACAACAATATCTACAAACTCTAACAACAATATCTACAAATTTAAATCAACATTTTCAATTAAAATTTAAATTAAATAATAAAAATAATTTCTTTCAAAATTAGTAGAGTAAATAACCACTCACATAATAAAAATAGAATAATAGAATTTAATATAAAAAATTAAAAAAATTGAAAAATAAACAATAAAAAAAGGTTTCAAAAGGTACAGAATTTTCTCATCTAAGGCTAATACTGTTGATAATAAAATATGATATTTTACTCTCTTTTTTCGTCAAATGAATAGAAAAATGAATTTTAGGTGAAATATACTTTTTGGTGGAGTAAGAGTTGTTTACATGAAATTAAATTATTTAAAATGAAATAGAAAATGTGCACTTTAAAGTAATGATTTTTAAACGATATGTATGCGTTTTTGTGTTTTTTTTAGGGTTTTTAAAGAGGTTTCCTCTACAGTTTTTAGATGGATGTTTTCTTCAAAAGTTTTTAGAAAGCGGGTATTTATCTTGGTTTTGGTAGAACATCTGGGTAAAAGCTTTTTCGTGGATGTGGTTTATGAAAACCTTCCACTATTTTGTAATCATTGTTCGAACCGTGGTAATGCTGCCCATGATTGTCGAAAACACAAGTCTTCGGATTTTTCCCGCAAGCCTCTCATGGGGGAGCCTAAGAAAATTTGGAAACCTAAGCATTCATCCATGCAGCCTTCTAATTGCTTAGTTTCTGTTAGCAATGTCTTTGCCAAATTACACACAGTGGACGAGTTTGTTCCCACTGAAGTTGACCCGCATGCTGAGGTTGAGAATGAAGAAAACGCTGCAACTGTGGCAGCTCAAGAAACAGCAGGTCAGTTACCTGATGTTAATGCTCCTACTCTTACGCTTCCTATTGCAGTGGTTGAAGAGGATGATACGACGTCCAATCAAGTTCTTCAACATGATGATGAGATTTCTGCTTCTTTTACTTCCGGAAAAAAGGACCAGGGACTGGTTAAGCCTGTAGATGGAGATACAGGTCCCCCTTCAGATGCTGAGATTGTGGCCATTGATCAGTGTGAAAAAAACACTGATGTTTCTGATTATGTTTTACGCACAGATCCCTCCTCAGCTACTTCGGATGCTTAACCAGTTTTAGATGGTAAAAATGTTTCTTGGCAGATATGGAAGATGATGAGGACCAATGGACCTAATTTCGAAGGAAAAAAACTCTTCGCAATCATCAAAACACAAAGTTACTCTTTCAAAAAGAGTAGCTAATAAACCTGAAAAATTAAATTTATGAAGGCTTTTTATTGGAACTGTAGAGGCATGGGTAATGTAAACACTCAACACACTCTTGTTTCCTTTTGTCGTATTCACTCTCCGGACTTTGTTTGTATTGTTGAACCTATGGTTGATTTCAGTTCAATCCCTCTCTCTTTTTGGAATGCTTTAGATTTACATTTGTTAGCTTCTAATGCTCTTCCTCTTCCTACAATTTGGGTTCTTGGTAAAAGTTGTATGCCTCCTCCATCCTTGATTCACCTTCATGATCAGCATATTTCTTCGGATTTTTGTCTTTCTAATAAACTGCAAAGGGTATCATTTGTCTATGGCAGTGTCTGGAGTAATAGACGGATGCAGTTATGGGCTGACCTCTATAATCTTTCAGTTAATTTTTCAGCTAGTTGGTGTGTTATTGGGACTTTAATGCGGTTTTGGGTTCTCATGAGAAGACTGGTTGTGCTCCTGCTTCAGGCCCTTGCTGAGATTTTAGAACATTTATGGATGACTGTTTTTTATCTGATATTACTACTCATGGTTCTATTTACACTTGGAGCAATGGTCGTCATGGTTCTAATCGGGTTGAATGCAGATTAGATAGGGCCTTAGCAAACATGGCATTTTTTGACTATTGGAAAGAATCTTCTTGTGTGGTTCTTCCTCGCCATCACTTGGATCATAATCCATTGCTTCTCCGATGTGCTTTGTCAGATAAGGGTATTTCTCGGTTCCGTTTTCAAGCCATGTGGGTAACTCATTCTTCCTTGAGGAATCTGATTTTACAGAATTGGTCTCTTCCTATTGATTCTAATCATCCAATGCAGTTACTTGGTGTTAAATTGAAGCGGCTTCGAATAGTTCTTCGCATTTGGAATAAGGAGGTATTCGGCTTCCTTGATGCTAATGTTTCTCGGGCTACCTCTATTTTGCAGGAAATTCAATCTGAAATTTCTCATACTAGGATCACTGATTTGCTTCATAGCCAGGAATCCAAAAGCCCATTCGGATTTGGATCTTTTACTTCATCAATAGGAGATCTTTTTTAAGGAAAGGAGCAGAATACAGTGGCTTGCAGCTAGGGATAGAAATTCCACTTTTTTCCATCAACAGTTCGTTAGGAAGAGGTCACAACATGGTATTCATCAACTCAGAATTAATGGTACTATCTCTGATGATAAGGATGCAATTGAGCAGCATATTTTAGATTTTTTCCAAGATCTATTTCGGAAAGATCTTTCAGTTAATTATAACATTGATTTGATTAGAGAGATTATTCCTTCTTTAGTCAATGATGATGACAATATTTCTCTCTTGGCATGCCCATCTCTTGATGAAATAAAGGCAACGGTGTTTCAGATGGATGCCCATAGTGCGCCAGGTCCTGACGGCTATACCGATATTTTTTATAAAACCTTCTGGGATATTGTTGCTATGGATGTTTGTGCTGTTGTGCAATCTTTCTTTTTATCTGGTGTTATTAACTGGTTTCAATTCTAGCATTATGATTTTGGTTCCAAAGGTTTCTGATGCAATTGCTATAAAATAATATCGCCCTATTGTTCTTAGTAATTTCTATTTTAAGATCATCACCAAAATTCTGGTTGATCGTCTTGCTATGATTGCGGGAAAAATTATCTCTTGTCACTAATTTGCTTTTATTCGAGAAAGGCAAATTACAGATTGTATTATTGGGGCTTCTGAGGGAGTCAATTTGCTTAACAAGTCTTGTTATGGTGGGAATATGTCTTTGAAAATTGATATCCGTAAAGCCTTTGATACTATGGATTGAATTTTTATTTTGGATGTTTTCGGGTTCTCATTACAATTTCAAGACTGGATTCTATATTTGTTTGCCTCTTCTCGCCTCTCTATTATTATAAATGGTAAAACTCATGGCTATTTTGCATGTTCTCGTGGAGTGCAACAAGGGGATCCCTTATCTCCCCTTCTTTTCTGTCTCACAGAGGATTTTCTTAGCCGTCTAATTTCTCTTAGAGTTGAGCAGGGAAGTATTATTTTGATGCTTCATTCTCGGAATTCTCTCTTTCCTACGCATATTTTATATGGGGATGACATCCTTGTTTTTGGGCAAGCCTCACTCAAAAATATTAGAGCATTTACAGAGGTCTTTCGAATTTATTCGTTCTATTTCTGGTCAGTTTGTCAACTGGGCAAAATCTGAAATTTATTTTGGTGATAAAACAAATAATAGAAGGGTTTCTAAATTGCACCAAGTTGCGAGTGTGTCAAGAGGGAAGCTTCCTTTTGTTTACTTGGGGGTTCCATTGTTCCAACGAGGAAATCGTTAAAACCTATAGCTGATAAAATTTGCTCTAAATTTTCTAAATGAAAGGTAGCACTCTTTCTATGGCAGGAAGGCTCACTCTTGTGCAATCGGTTGTGACTAGTTCTTTTCTTCACTCTTTTGCAGTGTATAAATGGCCTATCTCTCTTATTCGTTATGCAACGTCGTATGAGGAATTTTGTTTGAACAGGTTCTATTGATGAGAGAAAGTTGATTACGGTTCCATGGAAAATTGCTTCCCTTCCTTTCAAAGAAGGAGGCATCGGTCTTAAGCAGCTATCTTCCCTAAATGATGCCATGCTCTCTAAATCAGCTTGGAAGCTTATTGATTCTGATGTTTATCCTTTGAGGATTCTCCGTTTTCAGTTTATTAATCCTTCTGGCACTCCAAAAGTTAATTACCTCCAATCTTCGGTTTGGTCTTCTTTAAAGTATGTTTATTCTTTGCTTCGCTCGGAGATTCTTTGGGTAATTCATCCAAATAGCTCTCGTAACTTTTGGACCGATGAATGGGTTATTCCCACTCTAGCTAATTAGTTACTCATTTCAGAAACAGATCAAAGGTCCTTGTTTTCTTTTATTGCTCAAGATTCTTGGCAAGTCTCTTTCATTTACGATATGATGGTTCGCTCCAATATAGAGGCTAGACGTTTACTAAAAGATGATGGAGATTCTTGTATTTGGATGCCTCTGATGGATGGTAAGCTTTCGGTTAAGCATATGTATAATCATTTGCGCATCTCTAAAGCGCTTGTTCCTTTGGAGTTTGTTTATATGGAAGGAGTTTTTACCTCCTTCAAGATCTATGCTTTGTTGGAGAGCTGCTCTTAATGCTCTTCCTACTGATGAGAAATTGCGCAACAAAGGTATTCGTTTCCCATCAAAATGTGTGTTATGCAATAACCATGTTGAAACAGCTGATCATTTATTTTTAAGGTGTCCATTTGCTCTTGCCCTTGGCAAGCTATTTCTCAGCTCTTTCGTAAATTTGTTAACACTTCGGGTTCAATTTTGGATCTGTTTTCTTCAGCTGCTAATCATTCTTTTAGTTCGCAAATTTTTCCTTTGTGGAATTCTGTAATTGTCAGTGGCATATGGCTGCTTTGGAAAACTTGTAATGCTTGTATTTTTTATGTTGTTATTCCAAGTATTCATGGTACCTTGTGCTCTCTTTGGTGTGCCATTAAAGAAGTTGATTATTTCTGAATTGGCTCCATGCATAATGCTATGGATGAATTTCATATTCTGCGTCTTCTAAACATCAGCGGAATTGTAGGCAAGGCTTCTCTAGTTCTTTCAGTTACATGGCAACATCCTCCAAGTGGTTGGATTAAAATTAATGTTGATGGTTCAGCCTTGGGCGCTCCGGGTGTGGCGGGTTGTGGAGGTGTGTTTAGGACAGCCTGAGGTCTGCCAAGAGGAGCCTTTGCTTTTGGCCTCCCGTGCGCATTTGCTTTTGCTGCTGAACTTCAAGCAGCTATGAAAGCTATCGATATTGCTTGGCACCGTGGTTGGCATACCATTTGGTTGGAGTGTGTTTCTACATATGTAGTTACTCTTTTCCGCTTCAAATTAGCTAGAGTTCCTTGGCATTTAAAGCATCAATGGCATCAATGTCTTTCCTATGTCTCTCAGATGCATTTTCGTATATCCCATATTTTTAGAGAAGGCAATTCAGCTGCTGAATTGCTTGCGAAGCACGGGGCCTCTTCTTCTTCTTTTTGTTGTTGGGACTCTTGTCCTTCATTTATTAATTCTGTAATTTGTGATGATTTTAGTTCGAAGGCTAATTTTAGATTTTGTTAGCTTTTTTGGGGGTGTTGCCCTTTTACTTTGTAATCAACTCTTTTTCATTTTATTTTAATAATATTTTGAACTTAAAAAACATGCGCTAAAAATATGTCAACCTAATTAAAATTTTTTGGTGCGTTTATAATTTCTGAGCTCCAACTTTTTACTAAAAAAAAGGAGTGGGAGGAACACAAAGAGGAGGAGCAAGAATTCATGCTTGAATTTGTTATGCCTAATATTAGCTAAATATAGAACACTCAAAATATACGTTGCAAATGTTATGTGAATTTATTAATTAATTTATTTATTTATTTATTATTATTATTATATTTTTTTTACATTGGATGGTGAGAGTCAAAAGAAAAGAAAATCAATAGAGAGGGCACTAGGAGGAAATGCAGCAGCCATCCAGTCTTATCTTAAGAGTCCAAGAAGGCTGTGAGGTGGGTTTGTAAGTCAAGAGTTTTGTTGTCAGTCTCCGAAAGGACTTGCAGGATCCTATTCCTAGGTTCAAGCCATCCTCAACCCA
>CATIWM010381931.1:0-49707 GCA_949671775.1 Mallotus repandus
CCCAAATTGCTTGAATTAGCATGTGTAATGCTTCCTTCATCTTCTTAGCACGTGCCCTTGTGATTGGACCTCCATCATAGGTCAAAGGATCTTGAATCTTTGCTAGATTAGGATTCCTTGTTGCACTAGGAGTGTCATCAAGACCTCTATTTATAGGGAAATGTGTCAAAAAAATGTGATCACGCATCCTAAGATGCGTGTGTGCACACTTTTGCAGGTGTGCACGCGTACTGGGGCATGAGATCAAGCTAATTTATGCGTGGTCACGCGTTCTGGCCCGTGATCATGCACTCAGCCGCATGATCACGCGCTTTTGCGCGTGTCATATGGCCTTCTTGGGCTCCGTTCGCTCTGTTTTAGGGGTGTTTTTCAAGGATTTTGGACCTTTCAGATGTGTTTCTGATGTCTATTTTGTCAAAATTATTTTCCATTTTCACGTGTGAGCATAATGTGTTCGGGTGTGATCACGCGCTACAAGTTTGCTCACACACTACTTCTTGAGATTATGCGCACTATTCTGGGGTCACTTTTAGAAGTTTTTAGGGCTTACAGACTTGTCTCCAACATCCGTTTCATCAAAAATTGACTTACAATTTTCACAAAGTTGAACTCCAGTCTTACAAGATGAACACCAGTTTGACGAGTTGCATATTTTTAATGACGGTTGCTCGAAATGAGCTACTCATCATTTCAATAATTCATAATTCATAAATTTGGGATACAACTTAATGATTCAATAGCCAATTTTGTTTAGTTCAGGCTTTTTAGATTCAGGGCATGCTTCAGAGGCTGTACGTATGAACAGACACTTGTCATGTTCAAAGAGATGTTTTCATTACTGGACCTTTTTGGGGACAGTCAAAATTCGACGTATGACATGGAGCATGATGATGATGATGATGTCCCTAGCATTCTTTGAGGAGCTTAGTATTTTAGTGCTTGTAGAGGGACTTCTAAAGACTTATCCCGGTACAGAAATTGCTTAAACAACTTAGGCTTTCAAGAATATAAGTTCTTGTAAAGAAAGAAAAATCTAATTAGTTTTCTTATTTTTACTTATTTAATTTTAGGTTTATTTTACAACCGTGTCTCGATCCATTTGGTGTTGATACTAGGACGCTTAGACTTGTCAATACTCTACGTATGAGACAAGTTTCGCTCGAGGGTTCTTTTTGTATGAGTTGATTCCTTGGTGAACGAGTTTGGCGTTGGTGGCTTGGCCTTACTCAAACAAAAACAAGCTCGCCCAGAGCCCATAATTGAAGTCAAGCCACTCAAAAAGGAGATTCTTACTAGGTTGAAGAAGCTAGAGGAGCCCAACTACAAAACCTTAAGCCCAATAATAAGAAAGAAATAATGCATTAGGAGATTCAAGCTTAAAGAGATAGCCAGGTTCTCACCCAAATCCATAGAGCCAGAAAGCATGGAGAAAAAACTAGAGGAGACTCTGGCAGAAAATCAGACAAAACAGAAAAACTAATAAATCTCAGCAATGAACATTAGAGGAAAGGAGCTGGCAGATATTATTACAAACTAACTTGCTTATAATTTTTGTATTGAAAAGATATTGGACCTTCTTAATTATCTTTTGCTGGCTAGTTTGTTTTAATTTTATATTTGAATTCTACTTTTCATTCTATGTTCTTTAGTCATGCAAAAACTCTCAAAATTATGTTTGAATTTTATCATAACTACACAAGTGATTACTTAAAAAGTAATCTCAACAAGTTAACTAAAGTTAGATTAGTAATTAACCATATTTTGTTCTTATTTTGGTTTTTCTTGAGTTATCAGGAAGTTCATGTATTGATCTCTGTTGGATTTTCTTGATAATAAGACATCATAAACATAAATCGTAAGGATCTTTAAAACTAAATGTTGTCATAATATAATAAAATAAATAGGATAGAATACTTATTTGAATTTGCGTTAGAACTCATACTGGAAGCCATAAATGAGATATTAGTTTCTCTCTCTTATCCCTTAATTTTTTAATCACACCTTTAGATAGAGTTTAGGTTGTGTTTCTGTGGGCGAGAGAGCACCAATTTCATTATATATTTATAGACATCCTTATTTAATCCGGTACGTCCATTATGTAACCCTAAAATTAACGTACGGGATTAATTCACACAATCCTGATTTAATTAGGATTAGTATTTTACTTTAATTTATTTTAATTGTGCCACATTAATGTGATTATTTTTCTAGCATTCTCCTACTGGTTTGATTAAAGTTAATATAACTCTTATTGTGTACATAATAATTAATCTCTTATGATTTCATCACAATAATATAATATGAAAATTGTGTAGTGTGAGTTATGGCGATTATGTCCTATTTCATTGAACACTCCCTTCCATATACTATAACACTTACAATCTATCATATCATATTCATAATTGAAAATGTTCAAAACATAATTTCATAATGGTCCACGATAATGTCAAATAATGACTTTCTTGTTTAACTTTAAATCAATTATGTCTCCATAAACGTAAGAAACAGGAAATCCATAATGCATATCAGAAACAAGTAATAAAGCTCAGAGTGTCATTACATAATCAATCATCCTAATCATCATTATAACTAAGGCCCATCCTTAGAATATGTTCCTTAAATAATTTTGGTTGTAAGCATGTTGTTAAAGGGTCTGCAATCATAAGTTCAATACTAATGTGCTGAATAAACACTCTTTATTTCTGAATCTCCTCTTTAACAACAAAATACTTTAATTCCATATGTTTGGCACCCTTTGAGTATTTGTCATTTTCAGAGAAGAACACTACTGCGAAATTGTCACAATAAATTTTCAATGGCTTGGTAATGGTGTTGATAACCCCAAAAATAAAGTTCCACATCCATAATGCATGAATTATGGCTTCAAAACATGCCACAAACGCTGCCTCCATAGTGGATGAAGCAATGATAGTTTGTTTTGCAATTTTCCATGATACTACTGCTTCTGCTAATAGAAATAGGTAAGCAAATGTGGACTTTTTACTATCAAGGCATCGAGCAAAATCTGAATATGAATATCCAATCACCTCTAGCTCATTGGATCTCATATATGTGAGCATATAATTCTTTGTTCCTTGAAGGTACCTTAACACTTTTTGTGCAACTTTCCAATGATCAATTCTAGGATTACTTTGATACCTGCCTAACATTCCAATCGCAAAACTGATATCCGGTTTGTTACATATTTGCTTGTACATTAAACTTCCAACAACAGAAGCATATGGAATTGATTTCTTCCCATCATTTTTGGGACATTGCATAAGACTAAATTTATCACCTTTCTGTATGGGAACAACCCAGGTGAACATTTAATCATGTTAAACTTTTCAAGAACTTGTTCAATATAGGCTTTCTGAGACAATCCTAACAATCCACATGATCTATCATAAAAAATTTCTATTCTAATCACATAGGATGCCTCTCCCATATCTTTCGTTTCAAAGTTCTTGGCAAGAAATTCTTTAGTCTCATGCATTATTCCTAAATCATTAGCAGCAAACAAGAAATCATCAACATACAGGACTAAAAATATAAACTTACTCCCACTGATCTTTTAGTATATACATTGATCAATAGTATTTTTTGTAAAACCAAAAAAATGTAATAATGGTATTAAAGTTAATATACAATTGTCGAGAAGCTTGTTTAAGTTCATATATTGATTTCTTGAGTTTACACACCATTTCACTTTCACCTTCAATGGAAAAACCTTCAGGTTGATCCATGTAAACCTCTTCCTCTAAATCTCCATTCAGAAAAGTTGTTTTCACATCCATTTGATGTAGCTCTAAGTTATAATGAGTAACTAGTGTCATAATTATTCTTAATGAATCTTTCTTTGAGATTTGAGAGAATGTCTCTCTATATAATCAATGCCACTTTTTTTAGTATAACCCTTAGCGACAAGTCTAGCTTTATATCTTTCAATATTGCCTTTTGAGTCATGCTTTATCTTAAAGATCCATTTACACCTGACTCTTTTACAATTTTCTGGCAATTTAACAAAATCCCAGACATTGTTTTGCTTCATGGATTTTAACTCGTCTTTCATGACATCAATCCATTTATCAGATTCGACACTATTTATGGCTTATGAATATGAAACCGGATCCTTATTGATTCCAATATGAAAATCTGACTCTTGCAAATATACCACATAATCATTCCGAATAGCTGATCTCCTTTCTCTTTGAGATCTTCTTACTATTATTTCTTGTGGTTCATTTGCATTAGTCATATATGAGTTATTTACTTGATGGGATGGTTCTTCATTCAAATGTTGTTCAGTGTTATCATTATATCCTTCTACACTTGGAATAACATTCAATAAAGTAATGGATGAAGGAACATTCATGTGTAAAGGAACATTTACACTGATTTCCTTTATCTTCATATTTTGTTGTTTGTTACTCCCACTAACATCACCATTCTCAATAAATTTTGCATATTCGGTTTCAACAATTCTTAGACTATATTTTAGACAATAAAATATGTACCCTTTAGATTTCTCTAGGCAACCAGTAAAATAACCACTAATAGTTTGAGAATCTAACTTTCTTTCATGTGGATTATAAATTCTTGCTTCCCTTAGGAAACCCCAAACATGTAGGTGCTATAAACTAGGTTTTCTTCCTGTCCACATTTCAAAAGGAGTCTTTTTAACTACCTTACTAGGATGTTAGTCATCAAGCCACCAAGTATTACTAGGAACTTTAGCTAAGTTTGATTTGAAAATTGGAGAAGCATAATGAAGGATAGCTATCTTTTCGAAACAAGCCTTGCACTTTAAACAAATTTTCTGATAGTGTCCTTCTTTCTTACAAAAGTGACATCTATCAATCTTTCATTCCTTCTCTTCTGTCTGAGAAGCATTAGCAGGCCTTTTGGTTTTCTTAAACTTGTTGGCTTTTACTTTCATTCTCTTTCCAGCTCCTTGACTTATAAGATTGACAATGTGATTCCCTTGATTCTTTAATCTTGTTTCCTCTTTAACAAGCCTACTAGCCAATTTATTAACATCTCACTTATCATTTATAGTGTTATAGTTAATTTGAAAAGGCCCATATTCAGGAGGAAGTGAGTTCAACATAAATTGTACTAAAAAGGAGTCCTCTACTACCAATCCCAAAGACTTAATCTTGCTACGATGTTAGTCATCTCAATGATATAATCTTGCATGCCCTTTGACCCATCATACTTCATGGTCGTGAGCTTTGCTATTAATATACCAGAGAGGGACTTCTCAGCAGAATGAAAACATTCTTTCACAAACGCAAGAAATATATGTAATAACTCATTCTAATTTAAGTTACTTTGACAACCATAAACTATAACAATAAATATATGTATTTGTTCATAATAAAATATGACAAACATAAAATCATATTCATTAAATTAAACATAATAATTATGAACAAATAAATTAATAAGTAAATAAATAAATAGAGAATTTAATTTAATGGTTTATCATTTTAATAAATAAAATCATACCCTTTTGACATAATATTCGTTTCCCCAGAATAAAGGATTTTTTTTTTTAATTAAACCATGCGCATAACTTCCTTTGGGTACACAAACAAAATAATAGCATTACACATGACAAAAGTTCATGATTTATACTCAATTAGTAACCCACAAAATAAAAGCATCAAGTGAATTTATATAATGCATGGTATTCAATTCTAGAATGCCCACATATTTAGCAAATACACGACCTATAATTTTGCTAACAGAGCATTAGGGGCAAGCAAATAACTAAAACAATTATCATGCGCAAGGACGTACTTCTTTATGGTTTTTGATATAATGAATTCCGAACTTGTATTTGAACGATGTTTTTTTTTTTTATCATTATCACTATTATTATTTAATGAAAAAATCATTCAATAAACAACACTTAAACCAAGTAATTTTATATCTGTTAACAGAAAATATTTAATTTTTCAACCAATGATATCACTTATTGGATTTTCTTGACAAAAAGACATCATCAATATAAACCGTACGGATCTTTAAAACTAAATATTTTCGCCAGTGAGGGAGTAGTTAAGTGCTAACTCCTCTTCAAAGACATCATGAGGTGCATGGTTCGATTTCTATTGTCGTTGATTTAAAAGGGCAGGACTGCCCCCTGTTGTACAGTCCATCGATGCTAAGATCATATGACCTCTCAATTTACAAAAAAAAAAAAACTAAATATTTTTATGATACAATAAAATAAATAGGATAGAATACTTAGATTTGCGATAGAATTCATACTTGAAGTCATAGATGAGAAATTAATTTATCTATTTTATCCCTTAATTTCTTAATCACACCTTTAAATAAAATTGAGATTGTGTTTCCGTAGGGAGAGAGAATATCAATTTCATTATATATTTATTGATATCGTTATTTAATTTGATATGTCTATTACGTAATTTTAAAATCAACATATAAAATTAATTCACATAATTTTAATTTAATTAAAATTAATATTTTAATTTAATTAATTTAATTGAATCACATTAATAAGGTTATTCTTCTAACAATCTCCTCTTTTAAGGTTATTGGATTGCAATGGAAAACAATTTTCACTAACCAAAAAAAAAAAACACCTGAAAAGGGTGAATAGAATATTTAAAAAGTGCATGTAGCACATTAACTAGCATCTATGTTATATATATAAAAGAAAAAGCATGAGCAAACCAAAGCTTAACCAAAACAAAAAAAAAGAGAAAGATATAGTGGCAGGTGCGTACTGCAGGACAACCCTAGTGGAAGGACCCAATTCGTCCGGCTAAAGCCCTAGACAATCGATTGCTGCAATTTTTCTATAATAAGTGGTGGCTAAGAATGCTATAAGACGAATCCTTGTCAGATATTCTGCCAGGGATACATATATAAATATATAAAAGCTCTTTTTCATTTCTTTTTGTAAAGTTGTTGCTTTTGTTATATATAGATATATAAATCTGTTTTTCTTTTGCAAGAAGCAAGATTTTGACAAAAGGTTCCATGCATGGTTGTTCTTTACCTAGTAAATTTTGGCAGCAACGAATTATTCTGGACTCAGCCATGTAATATTTAGTGTACACCTGTTGTACTATACAGAATCATTCGATCAACAGGTGTCTATACTCTCCCTTATTTCTGAAATAGTAGTACAGACAATTTTTAAAGGACAAAATTGCACATATAATTTCTGAATTTTCAATTTTTCAATTTTATTATTTAAATATTTTTATGCTTAATTATATTTATAAATTAATAATGAATTTTTAAAATAACGTCTCTAATAAATTTTTTAAATTAAGTATTTATTGATCTCATTATAATTAATATTAGGATCTGGTAATCTGAGTAGTACTATATTCTTAATTATGATGATATATTTTAATCTATATAAACACTAATCTTTAAAACTATTAAACTCAAAGTTTAATAAATGTTACTTTTCAAATATTAGTATTTACTTTTAAAAATCTTACATATAAAAAACTATTGAATTTTTTATTTTTATATTTATAAAAATTATATTTTTAAATATACATATTCTATTTCATGTAAAATACTTTAATTTTATCACATTTAAAACATCATTTTTTTATTCTATTAAAAATTATATCTTTTATTATAATTAAAAAATTTCTCTTTTATTCAACAAAAATACTTTTTTCTCTATTATTTAATAATTTATTCAACTAAAAATATTTTTTTACATTCTAGTTAGTAAAAAAATAAAAATATATAACTTCTCAATCATTATTTTTTTTATTTTATATATATAATAATAATAATAATAATATTATTATTATTATTATTATACATATTAAAAATATATATGTTTTCTTCATAAAAAATAATCAAATAAAATTATTGCTATAATTTTGCAAATCCTTATTTTTATATTTGATGAATTTCTAAGTTTAAACTTATTAAAATATATAGTCCACTCTTCCACTAGTTAAATTTGTAAACTTAATAATGAAAAGCAAATTTAAAACGTCGTTATCCCTAAATGTGTGTGTACACAAAGCATTTTAAATCAATACCTACTTTATTAAAACTTAGTTCTTTATGGGAGACTCTCTCTCTCTCTACACATATATATATATATATATAATTATTTTCAGACGTCTTAGTTTGAAATCATTCTATCATGGGTGGATTCCAAATCCAATTGGATTTGGATGTCGATAATTTCGTAATCTTTTTCTTTTTTGGGTTTAATTAAATCGAAATGTGGCAGGCATGTATGTCTTTATATTCGAGTAAAAACAAAACGATCACGGTTACCAAATTTTATTAATTACAATAGGTAATATGTTTACCTTTTGGTTGACCCTTTTATTATTATTGGCTTCTTGTACTTTTAACTTCATATATTCATTTAGACGTTATAACACATTGAATTAGTTTAAATTACTTTTTTTGAATACATATTTTTTTTTATAAATTGAAAGATCATATGAATTTAGTATCAGTGGACGGTAAAATAGGGAGCAATCATTTCATTTTAAATTGATGAACCTTGTAAATTTGAAGACTCTTAGAAATGAGTTATCACTTAATTAATTTTCTCGTTGACTTTTTGAGTATATATATGTAGATATATAATTATAGGTTCTATTGATACAAGAAGCTAATCTAATAATCAATTAGCAATGATAAAAAAAGAGGGTCGCATTCGGTTGGATTTGATTAAACTGAAACAAATTGAAAAGGAAGATCAACCTCTACCCTTTAGTTTTCATGCCTTAAAACTCCAAAGCTTGTGTGGTTATCGTCCTTTTTATTGAAAGATACCAACCATTATTAGCACTAAAATAGCTCTAAAGGTGTAATAAGTAAAAGTAGCCTATCAAGAACTTGATTGTACTTGAAAAAGAAGCATTAGCTGAGGAGACAAAGGTAATCAAACTCCACATTAATGCCCAACGACAAATACATTGTCATTATTTTGACATTAAATAACACTACTTTTAGATAGAAGAGAGTCTATAAGACAAAGGAAAAATAATGGAAGACCCAAAAGGAAAATCTACTTTACGTGAAATGAAAGACAGAATTGCATGCTTTGTTTCATATCTAATTTAAATATTGTTTTTTCTTTCATCACATTACAAATTAATATCATTTACTTTTCTCTCTCTCTCTATATAGATATGAACAATAAAAAGTGCTCCAACAAATTCTCTCCAAAAATATTATAAGATGCACCATTTAAATTTTATCTTTATTAATGTATTAAATTAATCTATATCTGATTTAAAAACAATATTTATGGTGTACATTCTGTTAATATTTAAATTTCCATTATAATATTTTTCTAAATTTCCACTGAAATAATTTTCTAATTTTAAAAAAAAACTATTCCTATTGTAATGCAGAATATTATAATAAAATAAAAATAAAAATAACATATAAAATGTATGTGTATCGAAAAAATAAACAGATAGAGAGCCAAAAATTCACTACTACAGAAAATTAGAAACAAAGAAGTTTTCAAAGCACTAATATTTAGATTGTACACGGGTTGAAGCATTTTGAAAAATGCACATTCTTCAAACCTACTCGAAAGTTGGAGAATTAAAAAAATAATTCTCCATAGCTGACTTTAAAAATTTCAATTTTCATTTCAAATTACTCTGAATTTTTAGAGCAATTAGGAGCAGAGATTTTAATCAAAAAGAAAATCCAAATTAGTTTGAAGTAAAAATAAAATTTGGAGATTTATATTAATTTTTTAGTTTATATATTTAAACTTAATATTTAATAAATTTATAATAATAAAGAAATATATCTCCTTATATTGTATTAAATATATTATATTTATTAATTGTACTTTTTATAAATTTTCTTTTTAAGTTTGACTTTAATAATTTTACAATTTGAACAAATAAAATAAGATTACCATACATTTTACTATACAAATTTTATTTTATGATTTAAACATATATTAAAAATTAACTATAAAAGATTTAATTAATAAATGTATTTATTTTATTTCAAATGATTAATTAGTATTTAAAATGTCAAATATTATATGTGCTAAGATAACATTTAATAGTAGATTATCTAAAATAAATTATTTGAATATAATTTATTACTAAAATGGTACTCAAGTTTATTTATAACACATAATTCTATGTTTCTAATTTTATCAAGCATCACTTATCATATTCATATATATATATATATATATGTTTCCGTGCAGAATTTACACTTTTATGAAAGATGAAAAAGAGATTAAATTGTCAGTCTTTCTTTCGGTGCAATTTCTGATGGCTCGATTTAGAGAACTCATAATTTTTGGACCAGTTCGAATAAAACTTTTCGATATGATTTAGTTCAAAAAAAATTAAGTGGTCAACATAAATTTTTAGTTCAATTTTTCAGACAGTTGAAATTCTTTAAAACCATCACTTATCATATATATATATATATATTTCTGTTTTTCGGGGCAGAAATTACACTTTTCTAAAAAATGAAAAAGAGATTAAATTGTCAGTCTTTCTTTCGGTGCAATTCCTGATGGCTCGATTTAGAGAACTCATAATTTTTGGACAAATTCCAATAAAATTTTTCGATATAATTCAGTTTGGAAAAAATTAAGTGGTCACCATAAATTTTCAGTTCAATTTTTCAGACAGTTGGAATTCTTTAGAACCTGTGACAGCATATATATAAGTCATAATTTAATACATGATAATAAATGTGTTAAAATAAAGATGATAGAATAGGCTCAAACATGAACCGTGAATGGGTTGACAAAATAGATCTATACTGTAGGATTTTATCCCCCACACATCATTAGATTAGTGGTGACTACAGAACCATTTGCTCAATCCCTCCGCCACCGCTACAGATCCCAAAATTTTTCATATTTTATTATACCAAAAATTATCGTACCTTTTTGAGCCAATAAAATTTGTATCACAAATTCTAACAACTATTATACAACTTTGCTTCCTACTAGCCAAAAAAAAAAAAAAAAGTAACATAAGAAAAATCTATATATGCTGGTTATTTGACCTCTTAATCACTCATAATTTTAAAGATTTTAATTTCTAGGAAGTGGAAGCTCCCTATGTATATAAAACCAATGAGAAATACCTTTCATGAAAACATTTGGAGGCACGATTGTACATATAAGAATGCATGCTTTTAATCATATTGCTTCCCTTTTTCTATTTTCTTCTTCGATTGTCACTTTCTTTCAATCACTAGAATGTAACCCATTATTTCCATTATTTTCCAATATGTTTTATTGTGAAGATGACTAATCTCCCACTGTACTTCGCTAAATTCTAGATCAAAAGGGTAATGGGTTATGTTAAGAGATGAAGATAACTATTACGATGATGAAGTACATCCAACTAGCTCTAATCTAATTGTCTTAGTGTGAAGTTATCTGAAAAATAATAATTAAAAAGTGAGTTAAACATAAATGACGAAATGCATCTTCAGGCACTGAAATTCAATTCTATTTTATTAGTTAATTAAGCTCTAAAAATTTTTTTTTTTTGGTTCTATTAAGGCTTTTGGATTTTATTAGGCCTTCAAACCTCTATTTATTTATTTACTTGAATAACAAAAAAAATAAAGAAATAAAAGTTTGAGACTTCAATAAAGCTAAAGTAAATGTTAAAGGGGTTAATATGAATTTAAGGACTTGTTAAAATATAATAAATAAAATTTTGAGCATTTAAGTATAGAAATTTCATGTACTTTCTTGCCACTTACTTTGGTTGTACTTACGATCACAAATTCATATTTACTTAATATATGGTTACGTTGCTAGCCAGTTTTCATATTAAATTTTCTGATTTCATATTACATAGTTATTGACAAAATTTGAGTTTACTTTGCATGTAAACAAGTTATCATCCATAAAAACTCCCTTAATTTATTGTAAACTATTGAAAATGAAATGAAATCTTATGGATGCCTTGCTTTTTCATCTTTTTTTTTTTGGTTAATATTTCGTTATGCCAAATTGTTGTAAAATTATATATGTAATGAATGATGATATAACCCTTCCACATCTTGTTTAACAAGAGATTTAATGATAGAGAATAAATCTATTATCTAATGATTGAGAATTAAACTATAGTTTTTAAAGATAGAAAATTAATATACATGATAAAGACAATGATGTTGATTGTGGAAATTGGGGATGATTTTAAACTCAACAGTCAACCCACAATCAAGCCCTCAATTATATCACTATAACATCTTCTTTTGATGATAATAAGAGCACCCAAATAAAATAGAAAAGAAGAAAAAAAAAAGAAAATAGAGGAATATTGGTGATAACCATCAAACCATATTAGCTTCTACAACATGAACCGTCTCCATCCCAAGATTTTTATTCTCCTTTATCCTCTCTTTTTCTCTGTCTTTCTCCTTTTCATCTTTTGTTATAAGATACATACCATACACATAAGAACAAAAACCCCAACCACAAAGCAAAGTGGACACCACCTTCACACCACCAAACTCATCTCCATACACAAAAACACCTCCCAACACGTTCATGGCCAAAAGTGCCGTCATGCATATCCCTCCTGTTAGTGATGATGTCAAGTACACCATTCCTGCAGTGCCCATGAAGCACAATTGCCATGTGAATACATTTCCAAGCACTGTAATCCAGTACCATTTCTCTCCTTTATCAAACGCAGCTTGGCTCTCTCTTTTCATCTCTGAAAATCCACCGTCTGATGCCATCCCAATGGTGGCTAATGCGGTGGCTGCAATTTCCATCACCACCTGCATTTCTATCACCATCTCATAACAGTGAACATTCTTGTATATCTTCTCCATGACTGGTAAGTATAGTGCAAACAACAGGCCAGCTCCTATAGTAGAGAAGAAGCCTATGAAGTATTTAGTTGGGGTTAAGCCCTGAGGCCTATCATGAGCTGAACTAAATGCTAGAAGGACAGAACTAAGTGTTAAAAGGATTACGCAATTAAGATTCTGGAAAGTGATCTTTTGTTTGACGATGATGACGGAGAGAATGAGATTGAATACAAGCTGGGATGATAAAAGAAGAGATGAAGTTGACACAGGAAGATAGGAATTGCCCCATGAGAAGAGAAGGTTGTTTATGCCTAACATGAAGCCTATCAAGGTTGATAATATTAGCATTCTCGGAGTGAACTGATCAAAGGGTCTTCTTTCAGTGCATTTAAAGAGGTAATAGGGGAGGAAAATGGGGAAGAAAAGAAGAGGAAAACCAGCTGATTGGACCCATGTAGACACCCATCTACTTGAGCCCTTATGGATGAAATAGAATTTAGATAGCAAGCTAGAAGATATTGAACCCACAAAGAGGAATGAGTAGTTGATCACCAAAAGAAGAAATCTGTTTCTGTTGTTGGACTTATGGTCTCCTTCATGGAATTGGGCAACTGGATTGCTCATGACCGATAGTGTATAGTGATGGTGATAAACCCTTTTTGTTGAAGTTGGGTGTTGCTAGCTCTTAAGCTAGGTTTATAGTGTTGCGAAGAGTGGGAGAGTTTAAAAGTAGCAACCGATTGAAAAGGAAATGAAATTTAAGAGACGCATCCACAATTTTAATTTTTGTTTATGAATTAGATTCTAATCTAACATCTTTATATTATGTGCCATAAGCTAGTGGGTCCGACCAGATTTTGTGTTTATATGATTTAATAAGAGCATCCAATGGTCGCCAATGTTAGTGCCTCTTTGCAAATCTTGCCCCTTATCAATTGCTTTCTCTTGTTCACAAAGAATTTTGTTTTTAAAAATTTAGATCAGGTCTATGGTATGACATATTAATCTATATTAAAAGTTTAAAGTTTATTTACATTTTACTAAAAATTTACTTTTTAAGCTAGTTAGGGAGTAGTCGAATGATATCTCATCTCCAGGTGCATTATAAGGTGCAAGGTCCGATTCAGGAAATGATTGTCCTTTATTGTGCAATTCACCGATATTAAAATTATATGACCTTCCAATTTATAAAAAAAAAAAATACTTTTTAAAATTTAATTGAATCTAATTTTATATAATTTTAATAACTTTTTTTTTTTGTAACAGAATATAAGTGAGATTTGTACTTTTAAATTAAAATAAAAAGTTTTGTATATCCAACAGTGTTTATGGGCAGAAAACAGATAAAATTTTTAAAAATTATAGTTTTGCTTCCGTTTGTCCCGTAATACATGAAAAGTAATAAAGTACTTTAACAATACTAATTATAATTAAACGATTAATTAAAATAATAAAATTAAAAATTAAAAAAATGAGTAAACTTATCATTTTATAATTTTAAAAATTCTTTTGTAATTAATTTATTTATTAATTTATTATTTTTATAAATTTTAAATTGAGAGAAATATTTTAATAAAATGATTTATTGTTTATGTGGCCAACAACAAACCTAAAACCTTATCCATTTCATTTTACACTGTTGAACTTCATAACATG
Source organism: Mallotus repandus (assembly GCA_949671775.1). Taxonomy (NCBI): domain Eukaryota; kingdom Viridiplantae; phylum Streptophyta; class Magnoliopsida; order Malpighiales; family Euphorbiaceae; genus Mallotus; species Mallotus repandus. The sequence continues at coordinate 14,467 of CATIWM010381931.1, forward strand.
TAAATATGAATCTATAACAACCAATTTAACTGGAATATTTTTCACCATCCATTCGAACAATAATTTTCGTGGTATTATCACTTAATTATATAATATGGTAAAGCTATTCATAAATTAATGATACAAATAAACATTATCTATATACTAATGATTACACTATTGATATGAGGATAATACATATGATGAAATTGTAAGAGGATAAGAGAAGCTGAAAGGAAGGTCTATGATAGCATTTATTTCATTTTTTGTTGGTTTATTGAATATAGATGTTGGCTAGTTGCTTTATATGTACTATGACAATGATAGACATTATTTTTATCTTTATTTTTATTTTTTTATAAAATTTACTATATCTTAAATTTTCCTTAATTTGATTCAATTAGATAAAATTATAAGAATAATAAATTCTTTAATTATTAATTTAAGACATAATACATTCATAGTTTTCTGTATTTGTTATTTTTTGTCAGTTTGACATTAGTCTTGTTATTTTAACACTTGTCTAAAATATAATTTTGAAACTCCTGCCAGCACACATGACATGAAATACAAATCAACATGTGTGAGTTTGACCAATCAAAAATTGCAAGTAAGCTCTTAAACTAACAAAAAGTGGTAAGTACGGGGGTGTTAAATGCATTATGTCAGCGTATTAGTGTAGATTAACGCATTTTATGCAAATTTAAGTATTGAAATGACAAAACTATAAATTGAGGGGTCAAACTGACAAATTATATCAATTATAAGGAGCCACAAATATATTCTACCTTAATTCGATTTAAATTTAAAATATAGTTAAATGAGAACAGTTGACGCTAATTGATTTCAATAGTAAATTAATAATTAAGTGTAACAAGTCATTATTTGATCATTAGTCTAGTTGCTCTAATTCATAGTGTAACAAATCAATAGTTGAATTCTCATTTCAATTTTTATTTTTTTCAAACAAATGGAAATATTAAAGACATAAGTCAGAGTAAATGTAAACAGAAAAGAAAAATAAAATTAGCAAAGCCTCATGAGGCTTGCATTATGCTCTTGAAAGTATGACATCTTGTTATAAACCTTATTTTTTGTCAATATTTTTAGGTTCAGTTTGATAGAGTATTTTTGAAATAGAGATTACAACATTTTTATATTATTAAAAAAAATTTGATAGAAACTATGATACGTTTATTATTGATTATATTATACTTTTTGTTTCATTTTTAATAAAAATATAATATGTTAATGAAAAATTTTATATTTTTTCCTTTTTTATTTTTATAATGCTTTTTGAAACTCAATTTAGAAAAAAAAAATGCAACTTATTCTATTTCAATAAAAAAAGAAAAGAAATAACATAAAAAATTTAAATTTAAATTTTTAAAAATTAAGTTTCTCATCATAATACCAAATAGACTTTAAATTGTTTTAGCGAATGACAAAAAATGAGAGCATATTCCTATTATTTTTAGTTATGAATACATCAAAACTGTTTAGGGTGCCAATTATTGGGGAAAATAGGCCCCTTACAATCCAACAATTACCTTCACCCCTATAGATCACAACTTGAACAAAAATATTTGAAAAATAAAAGAGAGAAACACACAATAGTTTAACGAGGAAAACTCCAAAATGTAGAAAAACCACGGACGTTGTCTTTTATTTTTCAAATATTTTTGTTCAAGTTGTGATCTAAAGGGGTGAAGGTAATTGTTTATAGGCTAAGGTTTCCTCCATCCCTTTGTTATTTTTCAATGCGGGATAGGAGTTTTACCAACAAAACCAACACCAATAAATGAGCAATATTACCATTTTCCTACACATTATATAAGACACTAATTAGATAAAACGATAATTTATTGGAAGGAGTTGATACACTACTTAGTAATGAATAAGTCATCATATACAACAGATGATACAATTAGAATTTCTACACCATAGCACTGTTAATATATATAACAAAATATATGATTGAATACAGATAAAAGAATTTGCATTATTCTACAAAACAGTTCCAAGAATCAAGGATACTAATAATGTAATATGCCCCCTTAAGATGGACCTCAGGAGAGCAGTCCAATCTTGATCTTTAGATGTAGGAACTGTGATCTTGGAAGTGGCTTTGTGAGTGCATCAACAATTTGGTTTATAGAAGAAACATACGCAAAATGCAAAGTGCCATTTTGAACTTGATCTCTAATAAAATTAAAATTAATAGCTACATGCTTTGTTTTGAATGAAACACTGGATTGGAACAAAGTTGAGTGCTCCTTTATTATCACAATAAATAGCTAGGCAATATGATAACTTAATGTGAAGATCAAATAATAGCACTTTATTAAGTTTAGCAATACTAACAGCAACCAATCTATACTTGATTTTTGTTGAAGAGGGTGCCATAATTTGTTGCTTTTTTGAACTCTAAGAGATTGGATTTCAACTAAGATAAACCACATAGGCACCGATGGAAATGCAATCATCTTTATTTCTTGCTCAATCAGCATCAGCAAAGGCATGTAAATGGAGTGATAAAGATCAGTGAAGCTATAGGCTATCATTAATGATGTACCCAACAAATAATGCAATAATCTTTTAACACGGGCCCAATGATCAGTTGTTGGTCGGTGTATATACTACTCCCTCCGTTTCATTCCAATTATCTTTTAAGGTAGTGTCACAAAGATTAAGAATCATATTTAATAAACATAATTATAGGTACAAATGACTATATAACCTTCTTTTAAAAAGCCTAAAAGTTAGTGTGAATCACAATTACTCCAATAGAAAGCTTACTCTAAAACTAAGATATGAGTAAAATTGGAAAGAAAATTTTATTTTTTTTATTGGTAATCTAAAAAAGACAATTGGAATGGAAAAAATTATATTTTTTAAAAGAAAATTGGAATGGAACAGGGGGAGTATAAGATAAGCAGTTGACAACTAAAGTAATGTCTAGTCTGGTGAGCAATAAATATTGTAGGCTACAAAGTACTCTCCTATATATTCACACCCAACAGTCTTGCAATACTGATGTTTGTTGTTTGAGTTAAAGTAGTGATAAGGCAGTTTAAAAATTCAAGAGAGATAAGGTTGAATGCTCTAACAATAATACTCATATCAGTGGACTGCTGTTGTAGGATATAACAGTTTCAAGAAAAACAAATTCAAACCAAGATGGTAATTTAAAAGATGAGATAAGTCCAACACCTTTAGAAATTTTGTTTGGGCTAATTGCACTATTTCACCCCTAAACTTTGCCCAATTATTCTATGTCACCCCTATACTTCTATTGTGTTCAATTTCACCTCTAAATTTTTATTTTTCATCAATTTAACTTATAATTTTGTACAAATTAGTGCGTGAATGAAAATCGTGTTGAGTTGGAAAAAATGCTAACGTGGATTAATGTAGTGGGTCCTTAATCAAGCATGTCAAAGCAAAAAAAAATTACTAACCCTAAATAAAAACTAAAAACCCTAAATCCCTAAATTACTAACTTTAGTTTTTAAAATCCCTAAATCAATCAAGTTATAATATTACAATTCAAAGCTCTACATTTTCTCAAAAACCAACATCACTTTTAAATCTCCTCCTTCACACCCTCAAGATGGCAGAAATTAATCTTGTTCATATTCTTTCGCTGATTTCCCTGAAGATGTCCAGTTCTACGGTCTCTCTTTCCTTAACTCAACTGAGATAGCCAATTTTCTTGCACATCGAGGAAATTCTTACCATTTTGCCATAATGATAGCAAACTCTAGTTCTTAATCTGCGACAGGCGGTGGGGTGTAAAGACCCAAATCAAGAAATTGGGAAACGGTAAAATCTCCTACAAGCTCCTCTACAAGACACTTAATAAATGAGAGTATTTGGTTTGGTTTTTGCATCGTTGCTGTCAGAGTCAACAGAAATAAACTTTGGTTTTCTTTGAGTGGAGTCCTTTTTCTCTTTCTGGTTATAGAGTTTCTCCATGTCACAAGGATGGTTACGGTGTAATAAAAAGATTATTTCTTTCCACGAGTGTATCGCTAGATGGTCAAATTATGAATTACCTTGATCCCTCATGTAAAATGGAATTCTTGGAAATGGTGGATTTGTTTTCTGTTAATGTTAATTTTATCGGGGATATGCATTTTAGTGTTAAAGAGAATGTGGGTTCTTTTTATTAAAAAAGTTGAGCTTCTACTAATTTGAAAATGGATTGTAGTAGTAGAGATGATGTCAGTAGTAGTAATAGTGGGTTTGAAAGTGGGTCTCCTTTCAACAGTTTTCCATAAGCTTTGAATTTGTATGAGTATCATGCGAATAGGATGGGTCCTGGTGCTGATAAGGCGTAAAGGAAGCAGAAGAGGAGAGAAAACGAGGAGCAAGGGAAGAGGAAGTGGGAAACTGAGCATTTCTTAAAGATGGTTGATTCCTCCCCTACTCCACCCCAACCTTTACAGAGGTTATGGAAGGTGTGTGGTTGTTCTTTAGAGTAAACCTTCGTTCAAGTTTGGGTTCATCCAAGAAGTCTTTAGGGTTGCAATTTCACTATTAAATGAATTTTGTTTAATTAATGAATGTTGTTTTAGATGGAGAGAAAGAATTAATTAATGAATTTTTTTTAACAATCAATTAATTAATAATATTGGGATAAAACAGGGCAAAAAGGGTTAGACAATGACACAATGGATACCTTTTTCCCATTCATGCGCTATGCTAGCGTGGCAACTGTGGGTCTGATTTTAAATATAATTACCAAATTAAGAGTTAAATTTATGAGAAATAAAAATTTAGAGGTGAAATTGAACACAATAAAAGTATAGGGGTGCATAGAATAATTGAGTAAAGTTCAGGGGTGAAATTGTGCAATTGGCCATTTAGTTTGTTATAAATATTAGTCTTTTACTTGGAGTGTATATATTTCCTTGTGCTCCTTTTATTATTTGATGTATTGGAACAACCACAATTTCTTTTTAATAAAATTCAAGTTTTTTTTTTCTCTCTAAGTTTTTGTATTCTCATTTTCACTTTGGCATCGGAGCTTGTGAGCATTTCGTATCACATAAGCTTGCTCACTATGACTTCGCTATCTCTAAGCATTGGAAACTTTATCATACTCAAAGTCACCTCATCCAATTACGCATTATGGCATGAACAAGCCTTAGCTCTTACAGAAAGTTAAGAACACAACATCAAATTTATATAATACCACAAAAATAGAATTTACACTAAAACTGACAGATGAATTCATTTCCTGGTGAAAGTTCCATTGTATTCTTCATGGATGGATTATTGGAACACTCTCTAAAGAAGCTCTTTGACTAGTTGTTGATTTAGACACAATACTTGCAGTTTGGAAGCATTAAAAAATGCTTATGCACAAGATTCACAAGAATATAAATTTACTCTGCGACAACAGTTGATATATCTCCATAAAGAAGCTGACAAAACCATTAGAGCACACATTCGTATTCTCAAAGGTTTATGTGACAATCTTACGGCCATTGGGAAAATTATCCTTGATAATGAAAAAGTCTTTTGTCTCCTTACTAGCCTTGACCCTCAATATGAAACCTTCACAACCACAATGCTGAAACAACCAAAGCCTTCATATTATGAGTTGATATCACATCTTCAAAATCTTGCTCAATGATGCAATTAGTTCTCTAGCCATGTTTTATGGATCAACTGTAAGGAAACAGTTATGCAACTTTCATGTGTGGTGAGCACAAGCCTTAAATAGGGTGAAATTTTAAAATTTCACTTGCATAACCCTTCATAACATAAAGATTTCCTTTCTTATAGATCCAATTTACATTTTACACATAGCTAAAGGCAAGCAACATATGCAAGCATCAATCTAGGAATTCTGAGTTTAGAAATACTTACAAACTCCTAAGTTTAATGTAGACCATAATAGTTATCTACAAGTTTTAATGTAGTTGGATTCACTTCTTAAATCAAATGCTTTAGCCTCGCAAATGTTAGGCCTCTAGGTTGAAACACCAAAGCTCCTCCAATTCACCTTCTTGCTTAGATTGGATTAATAACAGGTAACCTTTCTAGTGACCCTCACAAAACTTGCACTAATTTAATCTCCTTGTGAGAACACTTAGGGTTTATTTTATGTATGTGTTTCTCTACAAAAATTCTCTCTAACCTTAGAACACTTCTTTGGTTATGTATATATATATTGAAAAAGCAAACCTTATCACATGACAAATATACAACTCATCATGATAAGTATACAACGTTTCATGATAAGTACGCAAGTTGTAAAGTGTGTAAAGAATTAATACATCCCATGTATTATGTTTAAATACATTCTCTACACAAACCAAAGTGATATACACCTTATCATATCCATGGTCAACATTATACACTTAAGAGATAATGTATGCCTAATATGACAAATTTGACCAAGTCATGTTCATGTGGATTTGGGCTTGGTAATTGGGCTAACACTTGGCCCAAACCCAATCCAACATATAAATGGGCCTAAATAAGGTTCATGGGCCTTTTCAATATCTTGGATTAATCTTTGGTCCAAAACTCTTTTGAGCCTAGGCCTAAACTTCTTGGGCCATTAATCCAAGTCCACATAGAAATAATATATATTATTAATTTAATACTCTAGTTAATATCTCATATTATTTAAGGATAAATTAATAATTAAACCCTTATTTGAGTTAGATTTCATTATATACTAGAATCATTGCTTAAAGCATAAATCCAATTCCATTAATCTTAATTAATTGATTAAACTCTTTAATTAATAATTAGATTAATGATAATGGTGATTTGGTAAAACTCTTTAAAGTGTGACTTACTAGGTTCATGTCTAATTTACAATGAGAAGATAATATCAACACTTGATATTATTTGAAACTCCTTTCAAGTCTACATGTGAAAAACCTATCATGCACATTTAGTTCTCATAAGTTGTGAGTGACCCCTAGCATCAATATCACAACTACCCAATTAGAAATGAATGCATGTATTGATTCACACAAACCCCTTTGGTCATAATTAACGTGCACTAAAATCCCTTCATTAAAAGATCCCGATATGGCCTAGAGTTATGGTTTAGTCAAACTCTAATAGTTATATCATATAACCTCATCTCAAGTTCTAATTCTTGATAAAACATAACAAACACTGAAACTCTTTCAATCTGTGTCTTGTTTCTACTAGCCAAGAACTTATTCATCAAGAATGAACTTAGATAGGATAGGATTTTGTCCTAGTTCACTCCAGGCAATGAATCCCATATTGGCTAAATAATCATCCATACACTTAACTGACTAGAGCCACCACATGCCATATACCCATGTGTGATTAGCACAATTATGTAAGCGATAATAAACCCTAACCACTTAAATGTGAATGACTGTGTCACCTCAGGTCAAAGGATTATATGCACCATTATGACCTAGATTGTGATTGTTGACTACAAGTGAATATCCATGCAATTATAAATCTAACGTCATGTTCGATCCACCCATCATATGAGTATCCACATGTCTATTATGATATCTCATATTAAGTAGTATGAGACTCTCTACCTCCCACTATTAGTATCACATCCTAATCAAGAAAAATAGGAAGAGGTGATAGTCAAATTAATATTACTAAAATATTAATTTATCAACTACGAACAATTTATAGCATATGTACTAAGTAAATTTGTAACTCATATTATCAACTCTTGATAATAAATTTATTTAACATTGTGGTAATGGATTAATATTCAATTAAATAAACACTTTAGATAATAAAATATTATTTTATTCCCATTTGAGATAATTTACAATGTCAAAATATGTGATTAGTCTCTAAGGCATACCATCTATGCTAATAATCTCCCACTTGCACTAGAGCTAATCACTATAGTATCTTAAACCCATCTTTTCAAGATGTTGATCCAGCTTTAGTTGCATTAATGCTTTAGTAAGTGGATCAATGACATTATCAGCTGAAGCTACCTTTTGCACGATGATATCGCCTTTGCCAATAAGTTCCTTGATAATATGAAAACACCTTTCTATGTGTTTGGATTTTTAGTGAGAACTCGGTTCCTTTGCCAAAGCAATGGTCCATTGTTATCACAATAAAGAGGAATTGAAGACTCAATGAAAGGAACAATTCAAAGTTTGGTAATTAACTTCTTAATCCAAACAACCTCTTTAGCAATATCTGATGCAGCTATATACTCAGCTTCTGTAGTGGAATCAGAAGTGACATCTTGCTTGGAACTCTTTCAGCTCATTGCTCCTCCATTACAACCTAGAGATAGACCTTCTATCATCTACATCTGATTAAAAATCAGATTATATGAAACCATCTATTTGTAGATCACCTCCTCCATAGGTTAAGACTAAATCTTTAGTCCTTCTCAAGTACTTAAAGATTGCCTTAACAGCTATCCAGTGTTCCATACCTGGATTGGATTGAAACCTGCTAGTCATACTAACAACATAGACAACATCTAGCCTAGTACATAACAAAGCGTACATCAAGCTTCCTATAGTCGAAGCATAAGGAACTTTAGCCATTTGCTTCATTTCCTAGGGTGTTTTAGGTGACATAACCTTGGATAAATGGATACTATGCCAAAATGGTAACAATCCTCTCTTAGAATCAAGTATGTTGAACCTCTTCAACACCTTTTCCAAGTAAAGGCTTTGGGATAAACCTATCATTCTTCTCGATCTATCTCTATAGACTTGAATGCCAAGAATATAGGTAGCTTCCCATAAGTCTTTCATATAGAAAGTTTTACACAACCATAGTTTCACATTTGTATGCATGCCAACATCATTCCCAATTAATAAAATATCATTAACATATAGTACTAGGAAAGTGAGTTGGCTCCCACTAACCTTCTTGTACACACAAGGCTCATTTTAATTTTTGATAAAACCAAAAGATCGAATGGCTTTATCAAAATGATGATTCCAACTCCTTGAAGCTTGCTTTAGACCATAAAAGATCTATTATGCTTGCACACTTTGGAATTATCCTTGGATCAAAACCCTTGGGTTGCTCCATATAAATCTCTTCCTCAACATAACCATTAAGAAAAGCAGTTTTGGCATCCTTTTTCCAAATTTCATAATTATAGTGTGCAACTATGGCAAGAAGTATTTGAATGGATTTAAGCATGGCTACTGGTGAGAAGGTTTCCTCATAGTCAACCCCTTACCTTTGGCAAAACCCTTTCGCTATAAGCCTTACTTTATAGGTATCAACCTTTCCATTTGGACTAATCTTTCTCTTGAAGACCCATTATAACCTATAGGTACAATACCTTCAGGTGGATTAATAAGTGTCTAGACTTGGTTTGCATACATGGAATCAATTTTAGCCTTCATTGCTTCAAGCCATTTTAAAGAATCTTTATCTGATAAAACTTCTTCATATGTTGTAGGATCATTATCATGATTGCTTTCTTCATGAATATGCAACTCTTGCATATCATGTAGAAAATCGTATCTCTCTGGTGGATGAGATACCCTACTTGATCTTCTAGAAGTTAGTGTGATGATATTTTAAGTGGGATTAGACTCTTTATCAATATCCATTTAGTCAACTTGATTGGGTTCATTAGAAGACTCCTCTTTTAATGCTATCTTCCTTCCTTTACCACCTTATTAAAGAAACTCTTTCTCATGAAATATGGCATCTCTGCTTGCAATAACAACTTGTTCAGCAAGAAGATAGAAATAATATCCTAAAATATCTTTAGGATATCCAATAAACCTTCTTGAATTGACCTTGTATCCAATTTGTTTGTTTTTAGCCTTTTGATATAAGATGGGCATCCCCAAATCTTAACATGCTTAAGACTTGGTGCCTTACTATGTCACATCTCATATGGTGTGGTAGAAACAGATTTAGGTGGAACACGATTTAGGATGTAAGCAACAATTTATAGCACAAAACCCCAAAAGGAAAGTAGTCAAATTTATATAGCTCATCATTGATGGAACCATATCTAATAAAGTTTGATTCCTCCTTTAAGATACACTATTTAGTTTAGGTTTCCAGGGTGGAGGTAGTTGTGAAACAATGCCATGTTCCTTAAAGATTTCAATAAATTAAGTACTTAAGTATTCTCCTCCTTAATCTGATCATAGGATTTTAATACTTTTCCATGTTTAGTTCTCTACTTAGACCTTGAATTCCTTGAACTTTTCAAAGGATTCGACTTTATATTTCATTAAATATAAATTTCCATACCTTGATAGATCATTTATAAAGGTAATAAAGTAGTAGAACCCACCTCTTACCATTTGATTAAATTACCCACATACATCACTATGTATTATTTCCAAAATTTCTTTAGCTCTTTCCATTTGTCCAACAAATGATGATTGAGTCATCTTGCATTGGATACAAGCTTCATAGGTTGTATTGCTTAAGGATTCAAGATTACTTAAGATTCCTAATCTTTCCAACTTTGTGATTCTATCATCCATAATGTGACCTAATATTAAGTGCCATATATATTTTAGATTAGAGGCATTGCTAATTAGCATTGTATTCAAAACATTCAAATTGGTTGGGTATTGTTTGTTATTGGATTTATTATCAATATAATAAAGACTATGTAATACATAACCTATGCCAACTATCGCAACATGTGCTCCATCTCCAAGCTTTAAAGTCACCTCATTTGATCCCAACCTTCTTTCACTTGCTAGATCTAGCAAGGAAGAACATATGTGAGAACTAGCACCGGTATCCATTACCCATGCATTAGATGAGCTCTTAGAATATTTAGAAATAGTTAAATTAGAGAAAGTCTCACCTTCTCTAATCTTGTCCTTCCCTTTAATTAATTTAAGGAATTTAGGAAAATTTCTTTTCCAATGTCCATCCTTGGCAATAGAAACATATTCCTTTGCCCTTGTTCTCAATTTTCCTTTTGCTTTTGTTTTTGCTTACTCCTCCCGAAGCTTTAGGAACTCTTTCCTTAGCTTTCTTGCTTTTATTGCCTTTGTTCTTCTTAGTCCTACTAGAAGAGGCAATCAAAGCAACTTCCTTTCCTTTTTCATTATGAATGGCCTTTTGAGCAGTTACAAGCATACTCAATAACTCTGCAAGTGTACATTGAATTTTATTCATATGGAAATTGGCAATGGTTTGCCAAATGACTCCGAAAGGGATTGTAAGATTAAATTGATTTGGAGTTGAGCATCCATCATGAAATCTAGACTCTCAAGTTCCTCAATTGAACAAATTATAGAATTCATGTCAACTCCAACATCCTCTCCCTCCTTCATTTTAGCACGGAAAAGCTACTTAGATATCTTATACCTAGCGGTCCTACTTTGTTCACCAAACAATTTTTGTAGGTGAAGTAGGATTTCCTTTGCATTAGTGTACTTCTCATGTTGTCTATGAATTTCATTGCTCATGGAAGCCCACATAATGCAACGTACTTATAAGTCATCATCTTTCCATTTTTGAAGAGTGCCATACTCTTCTTGCGTAGCATTAGGTGGAAGTGGTCTGGGAGGACTTTGTTCTAAAACATACATAATGAATTTGAAGGCCAAAATAACTTTTAGATTTTGTAGCCAATCAATAAAATTAGGTCCGATGAGTCTATAGTTTTCAAGAATGATGCTTAGTGGGTTTGAAGACCTCATATTATCAAATTGTTCCAAAATATAACAAGATTATTAGTTTATGACATTAATAAAATTACTATTAGATTTGGCCTTTAATCATAATGGCCTCCTATTAACTTGGCGAATTCTACACTTCCAAAATCGGAAATGGAAATCTCTTTTTGGATGGATTTCTAGTGGGTGACGGAGTTCTTAATGGGTCACTAATATCCCTCTAGTACACATTGCCATTCTTGGAATATTAGTTTACATTAAGTGAAAAACCCTTGTTCATCACATCTCATATGAAATTTCCATTAATCTGGCTCCTAAAATTTAGAGACCTTAGGTACACACAATTTCCATTCTTGGTCTCTTCACATTAGTTAGGTCCACACCATTAAATTAGTGTAATATATAGATTTGATCATTGTAAATCTCAGGTACTCCTATTTGCCATTCTTGATCTATAGTGTGTATCCATACATCCATAATATCTCATGCTTAATAATGACACTGCATAAATCTCTTGGACTTTGTGCACATCCATATCTATCCATAGCCGATGTGCATAATCCAAAACCATATAAGTTATTGCCCCAATAGAGAGCCAAGACCTAAATTTTTATTTGGAAGATTTTTGAGTCTTTAATTAAGGTCTCATTTTGCACATTAGCTAATTATATATATCACATATGTATTACGTGGCATCCAATTATATACATATAGCATGTTACAATATACATATCACATATATACATAGAACATGCAAAAATGGATGCACAAATAAAGAGTAATCATGGACTGACCTTTCTTAAACCTATTTTAACTCTTGAAAATAAGTTAAAAAAAGTAAAAATAATTTAAGCGAAGCCTTCAAGCATAAAACTCCTTTGTCACCATCGCCATAGGTGTGCAACTTCTACACTTCAAGCTCTATGTCACAACTTTTGTGGATTACACTTACTCCTTGGTATACCAAGGTGAATTTTACATCTTAATTATATGTAATTAACATTTAATTACATACCATAAGATATAACTAAGTCCATGATCATTCCATGCATGTATGACAAGCAAAAATCAAGCAAAATGCAGCTTTTGTATGTTAGATTTCTGGTCCCGGGCGTAGTCCCGGTCGGGACATGATGCGGGATTAGTTTTGTTTGCAATTTTATAATTTCTTCATTTGGTCTCGGGCATGGTTCCAGTCAGGATATGCAATGTCCCGGTCGAGACATCGTTAGGGATCGGTACTGCCTAAAATTGTAAATTGCACGAATTTGCTCATTTTAAACTCCTCATGATCCGGATGCACTTTCTCTCGATCATGATCACCCAAACCAATTTTTGGCCAATTTTTACATATAATAAGCCATATAACTTGCAATTACCATCAAGTATAATCATAACACTTGTAATTATCAATCAATTTAGCATGTGTAAAGTGCAAAAAGGGGCTCTAATACTACTATAAGGAACAGTGGGGTGATCAAATCACTTATGTGGACTCATTCTCATTTCATGAGGTGACATCCACATATACCTATCAAAGCACATAACACTTGCACTCCTAGGTGGAGAGCCATGCTTTGTCACATGATCACACATGAGAGCTCCCAGGAATCAAATAGTCCATGCATCTCATGCACTACATCACCATGCATTACTATACTTTGCGATGATACCACTGTAAGGAAAAAGTTATGCAACTTTCATGTGTGGTGAGCACAAGACTAAAATAGGGTGAAATTTTAAAATTTTCACTTGCATAACCCTTCATAATATGAAGATTTCCTATCCTATAGATCCATTTTGCATTTTACACATAGCTAAAGGCAAGCAACACATGCAAGCATCAACCTAGGAATTCTATGTTTATGATTACTTACAAACTCCCAAGTTTGATGTAAACCACAATAGTTATCTACAAGCTTTAATGTAGTTGGATTCACTTCTTAAATTAAATGCTTTAGCCTCCAAAATGTTAGACCTCTAACTTGAAACATCAAAGCTCCTCCAATTCACCTTCTTACTTAGATGGGATTAGTGGCAAGTAACCTTTCTAGTAACCCTCACAAAACTTGCACTAATTTAATCTCCTTGCGAGAACACTTAAGGTTTATTTTATGTATTTGTTTCTCTCCTTGGTGTGTCTCTCCACAAAGTCTCTCTAACCTTAGAACAGTTCTTTGGTTATATATATATATATATATATATATATATATATATATATATATATATTGAAAAAGCAAACCTTATCACATGACAAATGTACAACTCATCATGATAAGTATACAACTTGTCATGATAAGTATGTAAGTTGTAAAGTGTGTAGAGAATTAATACATCCCATGTATTATGTCTAAATACATTCTTTACATATACTAAAGTGATATACACCTTATCATGTCCACGGTCAACATTATACACTTAAGAGATAATGTATGCCTAACATGACAAATTTGACCAACTCATGTTCACGTGGATTTGGGCTTGGTAATTGGGCCAGCACTTGGCCCAAGTCCAATCCAATATACAAATGGGCCTAGATGAGGTTCATGGGCCTTTTCAATATCTTGGATTAATCTTTGGTCCAAAACTCTTTTGGGCTTGGGCCCAAACTTCTTGGGCCATTAATCTAAGTCCACATAGAAACAACATATATTATTAATTTAATACTCTAGTTAATATCTCATATTATTTAAGGATAAATTAATAATTAAGCCCTTATTTGAGTTAGATTTCATGATATGCTAGAATCATTACTTAAAGCATAAATCCAATTCTATTAATCTTAATTAATTGAATAAACTCTTTAATCAATAATTAGATTGATGTTAATTGTGATTTGGTGAAACTCTCTTAGGTACGACTTACTAGGTTAATGTCTAATTGGCAATGAGAAAATAATATCAACACTTGATATTATTTGAAACTCCTTTCAAGTCTAAAAGTGAAAATCCCAATTATGCACATTTAGTTCTCATAAGTTGTGAGTGACCCCTAGCATCGATATCACAACTACCCAATTAGAAATGAATGCATGTATTGATTTACATGAAACCTTTGGTCATAATTATTGTGCACTAAAATTCCTTCATTAGAAGATCTAGATATAGCCTAGAGTCATTGTTTAGTCAAACTTTAATTGTTATATCATATGACCTCGTCTCAAGTTCTAATTCTTGATAAAACATAACAAACACTGAAACTCTTTCAAATCCATGTCATGTTTGTCCTGGCTAGGAACTTATTCATCAAGAATGAACTTAGATAGCATAGGATTTTGTCCTAGTTCACTCCAGGCAATGAATCCCATCTTGGCTGAACACTCATCCCTACACTTAACTGACTAGAGCCAACACAAGCCATATACCCATATATGATTAACACAAGCATGTAAGCGGTAATAATAAACCCTAACCACTTAAATGTGGATGATCGTGTCACCTTAGGTCAAAGGATTATATGCACCATTATAACATAGATTGTGATTGTTGACTATAAGTGAATATCCACGCAATCACAAATCTAACATCATGTTTGATCCACTCATCACATGAGTATCCACATGTCTATTCTGATATCTCATATCAAGTAGTGTGAGACTCCCTACATCCCACTATTAATATCATATACTAATCAAGGAAAATAGATAGAGGTGATAGTTAAATTAATATTACCCTAATATTAATTTATCAACTACGAACAATTTATAGCATATGTACTAAATAAATTTGTAACTCATATTATCAACTCTTAATAATAAATTTATTTAACATTATGCTAATGGATTAATATTTAATTAAACAAACACTTTAGATAATAGAATATTATTTTTTTGCCATTTGGGATATTACAATGTCAAAATATGTGATTAGCCTCTAGGGCATACCACCTATGCTAACATCAACTTCACAATTCACTCCACAAATGGCATTCTATGGGAAACAACAAAAGTCTTCTTCAGGATATTATGAAAACACATAAAGGTTCACCTCTACTGGCTATGGAATTTCAGGCTCAGCAATGCAGGGATTACAACTAAAGCAACAAAGATAATATTCTTTCTACCAACCAGCAACGCCGGCCTCTACTTCTAGGTGAACATCGTATGACTCAGTCCAAGAGGGATTGTACAGAGAAGAAAAATGCCAATATTGCGGAACGATGGGTCATATTGCCAAAATCTGCTGATGGGTGCCAAAAAGGTTTTCTAAACATAACAAAATTCTGTAAGCTCTTGCAGCACTTACCTTGGATAACGCCATAGCTGAAACTGAGTGGACTTTTGACACTGGAGCTTCCAATCACATGACAATTAAGCCAGATATGTTAACAAATATTCGCAACACTTATGGGACTGATTCAGTTATTATTGGAGATGGCTCATCTTTACCAATTACCAGTATAAGTGATTCTTATATTAAGCAAAAAAATATAGCCTTACCTCTTCATAATGTGTTGTTAGTCCTTGACTTAACAAAAAATTTACTTCTTGTGAGTTAATTAACTAATCAAGTCCCTATCAATTATGAATTTTCTAATGTTGATTTTTGTGTTAAGGAATGAAAGACAGGTTAACCATTAATCATAGGGAGATGAAGGGTGATCTCTTTGTCTTACCCACTTCATCATAGTTGCATTTTTCTTATCGGTTGAAATCTGGTTCAGCAGACGTTTGGTATCAACATTTAGGACATCCTCAATTTTTAGCTTTATAATTGTTAAGAAATAAAGGGTTGATTGATGTTTTAGGATCTGCAAAAACTAAACATCTATGTGATAGTTGTCAGTTAGGCAAACTTAGTAAATTACCTTTATATTCTTCTGAACATTCTATTTCTAGTATCTTTGAGAAAATTCATTATGAATTATGGGGACCTGCCTTTGTTCTTTCTATTAAAAATTTTAAATTTTATGCTTATTTTGTTGATGATTTTTCTAAGTATACCTGGATTATTCCACTACAACACAAATATGATTTTTTCAATACTTTTATATCCTTTGAACAATATGTAGAAAGGAAATTCAATAAAAAAATTAAAAATTTTCATTCAAATGGAGGAGGAGAGTTTATTAACTTAAAGCTATCTTCTCACTTTCTCTCTACGAGCATCTTTCATCAGGTATCTTATCCACATACTCCTGAACAAACATGTATGGTTGAAAGAAGACATAGAATTATCTGAGAGCTCAGTATGACTATGTTATTTCATTGTGGTGCACCTTTATTTCTATGGGTAGAAGCTTGCACTTCTATTGTCTATCTTACTAATTGTCTACCTACATCTGCTTTTAATTTTGACATACTATATTTTAAATTGCATGGTACTCATCCTGTTTATTCTTCCCTTCATGTGTTTGGCTCCAAATGCTTTCCTTATACTTAGGTCACACAACGTACTAAGTTTTATCCTAAAACCAATCCCTGTGTTTTTGTAGGATATAGTGATAAACATAAAGGGCATAAGTGTTTTCATCCTCCAAGTAAATTTTTTTTATTTCTAGGCATGTTATTTTTTATGAACTATGCTTCCCATATAAACCTGCTCATACTTCTATTATATCATCTACTCAACCACATGTTATTAGTATTTTTGATTCTTAGCTATCACATACTGATTTTGCTTTTAATACAGGTTCAGACTCGGAGATGTCTTCACCACCATGACAAAGTCCTTTAACATAAGTAGTGATTCATACGTCTCCTTCTCTACTGGGAACATCTTCTATGTCTGTATATGAAGTTTCTTCTCTACCATTGCATTTCCCCCAAAACCCTACACTATTACACGAAGCTAACCCTTCATCCACTTCGGCTCCTATGCCTCGATCAGTTTTTGTAACATAGCTTATTCATTCATCATCGTCACAAACTGTACAAAGTGAACCCGAGCTCTCTCTCGCACAACCAGATCATTCTTTGTAGGTTTAGCTTCTTTATACTATGGTAACTCATTCTTAAGTGGAATTGTTAAACCTAATCCTAAATATGCCTTATCTAGTATCATATATGCTGACATTCCTCATGAACCATGTAACATTAGATCAACATTAGCTCATCCTAATTGGAAGGCGGTAATGAATGAAGAGCTTGCTGCTCTACACCATAATCACACATGGCAAATTATTCCTCGCACTTTTAACATGCATGTCATTGGCTCTAAATGGGTTTTCAAATTTAAACTTAAACCTAATGGTGTTTTAGATTGTCTCACGGCTCGAGTTGTGGCCAAAGGGTATCATCAAATTGATGGGGTTGATTACACCAAAACTTTTCTCTAATCATCAAACCTAGAACCATTCGAATAGTCATCTTTATCGCTCTTATGCAGCATTGGCCAATTCACCAACTTGACGTTAAAAATTCCTTTTTGCATGGTTATATTTCAGAACATATATATATGGAGCAACCACTAGAAATGGCAGACCCTCAACATCCACAAAATGTGTGCAAGCTCCAATGTGCTCTTTATGGTTTAAAACATGCACCTCGTGCTTGGTTTGATCATTTTAGTTCCTTCCTACTTAATTATAGTTTCTTTTGTAGTTTAGTTGATCCATCCTTATTTATTTTTCATTCAGATCAGGGGTCACTAATATTGCTTTTGTATGTCCATGATATACTTCTTACAGGGTCCACATCACAGCTTATTGCAACATTTATTTAGCATCTCAATAAGGGGTTTATAATGAAAGATTTGGTACCGGTTCATCACTTCCTTGGCATCGAGATTTCACAAACTAATGATGGTCTTCTTTTGTCCCAGTCTTATTATGCTCTTACCATTAAGAACACTTATACTAAAATTTCAACAATGAGTTAAATTTGCCATAAGTCAAAAACATTTGCCCTTTATAGACTATTAAGCTAAAAAATTAATCAATCGAGAGTAATTTCTTTTTTTTTTACTTGAAGTCCTAATAACTTATTTGAGTTGTTAACTTAAACAATCAGATTTATAAATTAAATTAATTATATATATATTTTTTTAATTTGATGATTGAACCACGTTCTACACTAATGATCACTTTAATCATTTATAGTTGGAATAATGACTTTCTTAGTCCTAAAAGTATGGTGCATTTAACAATTTAATCCTAAAAGAGAATTTGTTAACAATTAAGTTCTAAAAAAATTTAAAATTCTCACTGTTAGTTCTAGTCCATTAATTGTAACAGAATTGCTGACATGCCATACACTCCCATCGTTTATTCACACCTTAGCTTCCACGTCACTCCATTCTTTATTACTTCAGTTTCTTTTCCACATTCCCCTCTTCTTCTTCTTCTTCTTCTTCTTCTTCTTCTTTGTAAATATACCATAAGCATCACCATCTTTACCTACCACTACTGAAGAGAATAATTGATTGTAGCATTGTTCATTTTGAGAAAGACACCATTGAATATCTACAACAACAACAATATCAGGCGCCTTAGTTAGCTAAAAAATAAATACAAAAGTGCTCCTTGTTTTAATTATAAAACCAATGACAAGATAGATTACCTGTCTGAAACACAAAAGTTGCAAAATTTTTCTTGTATTTGGATCCATGGCATTAATACTTCAAGAAAACTAGGGAAAAATGCTACCACCGTTCAACACAATTATAATAATAAATTGAATGATAACAATGAAATACTTCAATCTAATAAAAAAAAATCTTGATCCTAAGCTTATCCACAAATTCAGATAATGAACAACAATTTGGCCTCTGGTTCAACATAGAAACCACCTTTCAGTTTGGCCTCTCTTTTCAGTTTTATCAACTCATTTTCTTATTGCATCATCGTTAACCCAAAAAAAAACAGATTACAAAACTCAATAATTTACACGTAAAAAAACTTTAATCAAATAAAATATTGTTGTACCTATTCTTTAGAATAAAAACAATGGTGGTATGATTCATATTAAGAGGTAGGGTACTTGTCTGTGAAAAGGAACTTACTGCCTACACCACTTCATTTTTTATCATCTCCCAATGGTTTTGATAGAAAATCCCTGGAAAGCCATCAGGCCCTAGCAATTTTAATTTGCCCATCCCAAACAGAGAGCATTTTACCTCTTCTACTGTCATTTCTAGCAATAGATATTGATTTATTTCTTCTGAAACCATTTGAGGAATAATTTTTTGCATATTATTGACAATCTCCATGGGTTCCTAGCTGTATAAATTCTCAAAGTAACTCACAACAGATTCATTAGTTTCTTGTTCCCCCTTAATCCATTGTCCCTAGTTTGATTTGTTTCTTATGATCTTATTGCAATTTCTTCTTGCATCGTTGATAAATTAAAGAATCTGGTATTCATGTCACCCTCTTTAAGCCATTGCACATGCGATCTTTATTTCAAATTCATCTCATCTTCCCTCCATATAGCCCTGTCAACTCCATTTGAGCCTTCTTTAGCTCTTTTTTTTTTTCTCATCAAAATTACCCTTCATGGCATCTTCAATTTTACTTTGGAGTTCCATTGCATCCCAATAATTGCAACTTAATCTCTTTCTATTCCATTTTATCAGTTCAAACCTCAGTTTGTTAAGTTTCATCACCAGCCCTTCATTCCATTAGTTCCCCTCCCCTTCATCATTCCAACATCTTCTAGTAGTTTCTCCTAGGTCATCATGTTGTTCGCATTTGGCTTCATACATGAACCTTTTCTTCCTTTTTGTTCTTGTCGAACATAAATTGATTACCAGAGGTCTATGGTCAGAATCCAAATTATTCCCATGCACTACATTTGTAAATTCAAATATAGATATCCATTCCGCATTAGATAGTGCTCTATCGAGCCTTAGATTTTTTTTTTGTCCCGGTTTGACTTTGTAATAAATTAAATTAATTGTAATTTTATAAAGAAATTTTTTTAAAAAATAAATTTATAATATATTTAAAGTTTGATAATAAAATACTTAAAAAATAATTTTATTATTGAATTTTTTTATTACATTGTTATTACAAAACTAATGATATTAGTCAATAAGGTACTAATTAGAATGTAATTTAATAAAAATTAGAGATTTGAGATAATGTAAAAATAAATTAGATAAATGAAAAACACAGAATCACATGATATTTTTTCTACGTTTTCCTAAAAAAGCATATATACAAAACATAGTGAACTATAATTTTCTCTAAATATACGAATTTATATTTGATATTTTCTTCTTAAACTGAGTTCACAGTATACTGTACCAACGTCACATGAAACAAGTTACATTCCATAAACTGAGTTCTCACATTACACAAATGTTATGTTAGATATGGGCTAAATGGATAACGAGTTGGCATACCCATATTTTCAAGGATTAACCCAACCAGACCAACCCATCCCACATCCTTTTCGCTCATGGTGAAGTGGTGAAGTTGCCATAACCCAATCCAGATCCATTATTCTATGACACATAGATTATTTTAAATTTTATTAACAATTTTGTTTTCTTTTGGAAAAGTCAAATGAATTAAATATGATGAAAGGTATACAAAAGAGAGTTTTTTTTTTTTAATACATTAACTACGAAAGTATTTAAATCCTATATCCCAATTTCTTTTTTTTTTTTTAAATAAATAATGTTAGATCATTTTGTCCGCAGTTATTTTTAAATATTAAACCTGACGAAATAAAACTTTACATAAAAATTTCTATAGTTATATGGGCATCAAATTTTGTGCTAACATATACTTATTCCATTTTATTTTAATTGTTTTTTAAGATAATGTAACAAAAATTAAAAATTCTATTTAATAGGTATAATTATATGTACAAATTATTATATAACTCTCTTTTAAAAAGACTAAAAGTTAGTGTGAATTACCATTACTCCAATAAAAAAACTTATCCTAAAATCAAAATATGAGTAAAATTGGAAAGAAGAGTTTATTTTTTATTGGTAATCTAAAAAAGGTCATTTAGAGTGTAATAAATTCTATTTTTTTTAAAAACAATTGAAATGGATTAAATGAAGTATTTATTTATTTATTTAAATTATTTAAAAATAATATATAAACACATTAAATTCATTTTATAATAATTAAATTTTTTAGCATCAATGAAGGATGGTTTAACTAATATTCTCATTTGTGAAAATTGTGAAAGTTTTAATTTCGAATCTCTAGCGCCACTATCTACTAATATTACATGGTGGAAATTATCATTTCTATGGTGAGTGTTGACTAATTGCATATTTCTATCATTAATTGAACTTAAAATTACATTATATAACATGTCGGTATATCAAAATAAGAGATGAAATCTGGAACGTGTAGCTTAAAAGATACCAGATAGTACAAGAGGAGTACACAACATACTACATAGTTCATTGGCCAAAAAAAAAAAAACTACATAGTTCACTAAGAATCATATATACATCTTTTATGTAAAAAATCTAATTGCTTCATGGAAAAGAAAAATAAAAAAAAGCAAAGAGCTCTTTTGTAAGAAGGGGAAGAGCATAGCAATATTATCAATATCTATAGCAGAATATCTGACAAAAAGAAATCGTCCTCTCTGCGTTCCTTTAATTTGATCACCACTTACCTAAAAAGATACCAGTTGACGTCTAGAGCTTTTGCCGGACGAATAAGATCCGTCCACCCGGGCCACCAATGCCACCACCACCAACCCCCCGTCCACCACCTACTACTTTGTCCTTGCTACATGTTTCTTTGTATGCGCTTTCTTCATGGCTTCTTATATCTATTCTATGCACTTTATGTAATTCTTAAGTACTCTTTTCAGGTCCTACAGTTGATCATACAATATTATTCAGTAAATTATTAGCTGATGGTTCATCGCTTGTTTTGGATTATATATATATATATACACACACACACATACCAGACTTACATATATTGTAAATGCTCTCATAATATTTACTTGGTGGAGATCAAATATCTTTAGGGTGCGTTTATTTGGTTAAAAATAAGTGTGAGAATTGGAATAAAACGGCCGATTTCAATTTTTAGTATTTAATTGGTTAAAATTAATATATGAATGAGAATGTGATTTTCCATCGATGAGAACCATCATTCCCCTCGTATTCTTATAGTTTTCTTTTCAATCTATAAAATTATAATTTTTTTTTAATTTGAAAAATAATTTTTAATATATAATTATTTACGTATTCGATAATTATAAAAATTTCAGCCAATTCGTATTGAGTTGACTAGATCTTGTTCGGGATTAGTACATATTTTTTTATATATAAAATTTAAATTTAGAAATAAATATTTAATTTTTTTGAATCGAATAAGTATTGATAAAATAATTTTTTTTTTTAAAAAGCATGTGAAAATAGTTCAATACTAATTTTGACTAACCGACTCTCATTAATAGAGTAAGTGAAGGCAAGGTAAATCATTGCAGCTACTTTACTGAGATTCTTACTCTAAGCTTTAACTCTGGTGGCTTTAGTATAACTTTCACAAGTCTAAGTTTTAATTAGTCATCTCATTATCATCTTGAGTGGATTCCAAATCAATTAGATGTGCTTTAAATTAAAAACTTGAACGACCAAATCATTGTTGCATGCACAATTTAATATAATAATAATTAAAATGGACAAACATAACTTTGGTTGACCCTTCTATTATTATTGGCTTCTTGTACTTTAACTCTTTGATTACTAAAAAAGCATATTGAAATAGCTGGCCTCTGTGGTTCCCCTTGAATTCACTTAAATAATACTTTACCGGTAGCATTATATTAGAAAATTGAAGAAAAAGAAAATTAAACAAAAGACAAGAATAGGGAAAGAGATGTCTAGCTACTATGTCTAGTAATTTATATATAACTGATGCTTGCTTATCCGATTTCATAATGTTATGAGGTTACTGCTGATAGATTATGGCTTAAAATTGAAGAAAAGATTTTTCGTAATTTATTTTTTTAATAATAGGGTTCAAGTAGTTTAATTTTTCATCATAAAGAAAAATAGAAGAAAAAAATTGGACCATCCATACTCATTTTTAGATATTCACACTTTTTGTCATTTAAACTAAGAACTTTTTAATAAATGCCCTAAAACATAACCAAAACAACAAAAATATTTCAAATTTTTATTAATTACACACATGTTCTGAAAGGCAAAAATAATTATGTGCATGTCTCCTCCTTGTCTCAATAGCGTCTTTGTCTTCTTCTTCTTCTTCTTTTTTTTTTTTTTGTTTTCTTTCTTCAGATTTCTTTGGATCTGGTATTGTACTTTGTTACCTAAGAAGCCATTGCATACATCAATAGTTCGGGTCTCCCTAGTATCACCGGTGTCTTTCTTGAAAGCAAATCTCAAATTGCAATCTTCTTACCGGAGACTGTGTTGAACAGAGAAGAAAATGGTTGTTCAAAGCTCAACAAGAAGTAAATGGTTAACTTCATCTATCATTCTCTTTGCTCTGTTTGCTACTGCTACTCTTGGAGGAGATGGTAAGTTATTTTCTTCAATTTTCTTAGCATTTTGGCTTTGCCTCGGGTGGTGGTTTTGGCTTTTCCTCAGGTGGGGGTGGGGGTGGTAGAGGCAGAGGCATGGCCTAATCCAACAGGAGGTTATGGGAGAGGAGATGGATTGGGGACTGGTAGAGGATACGTGTCACATGAGTTTTGTTATTCCCCAACACTTTCCCACGTGCGGCCTAGTAATACCTCATCCAACCCACACAAATATGCTAGTAAACCTCCTTACCCAGAAATTTAGGATCATACCTTGAATTTGGAAAGCTAGCACACCCACTAGCAAAAGTGTATGCTTAAGAAGAAAAAGGTAGCACAAGTGATATGTGTAAAGGAACCTTACTTTGCACAATACAAATAAACAAGAAGGGCTTACAAGAAAGTACGCTTCCTATGGCTTTACAAGACTTAGCCCTCACTTGGCTTTCACATACCTATATGGCTCCTAAGACACTTTATGACACTTATTTACAAATGAGGATTGAGGTATTTATAGGTGAGGGTTGGGTACTATTCCCACCTCCTTACTATTTACACAAGTGATATGTGTAAAGGAACCTTCCTTTACACTATACAAATAAACAAGAATGGCTTATAAGAAAGTACGCTTCCTATGGCTTTACAAGACTTAGCCCTCACTTGGCTTTCAAACACCTATATGGCTCTTAAGACACTTCATAACACATAGTTACAAATGGGGATTGAGCTACTTATAGGTGAGGGTTGTGTACTATTCCCACCTCTTTACTATTCATACCTCCATAAGGGAACCATTTAGAATATTCCCTTTGCTTACTAAGGAAGCTTCCATTCCTCTCCTCCCATGGAGATTTCTAGACACCTCAAGTCTTAATTCTTTTTATAGTTTCACTTACAAGCCTCTTGGACTCTTTGTACTGTATTAAAATATACTAGAGCACTCTATACAACTTTTGCTTATTCGAGCCTATTCTAGAATATTCTATAATACTCCTACATACTATAGTTGAGCTTGGGAGAATGTATGCCTTCAAAGTTGCCCACCATGGTGTCAAAACTCCTTAGGCATATTTTCTATGACATTCTCCCCAACCAAACCTAGTGACGCCCTCGTCGCTCTTGAGGCTTTGGTGATTCCAAGAGCTCCACAAGCTTCCTTATCTCTCGAAACAGCTCATTTATCTCCTTCATGTCAAAATCCTCGCGCTTGACTCACATTGCATAAGTAGTTGATTTGCACCTCCCATGATTTTCTAAGACTTCAGCCTTATCTTGGTCACAACCCTTATGAACTCTTATGGTTGCCCTATTAGATCCTCCCTTTAGATTGTGCTCGTCGACATATTCCATGCTCCTTTGGGAAAAATTTCAAAAATTTTACTTGCATAACCCTTCATAACATGAAGAATTCCATTCTCAAGGATCCATTTTGCAATTTACACATATCCAAATAGCAAGCAATATATACACACATTAACCTAGGAAACTCTAAGTTTAAGAATACTTACAAACTCCTAGTTTGATGTAGACTATAATAGTTAATCTACAAGCTTTCGATGCTTTAGATTCAACTCTTGAATCAAATGTTTTAGCCTTCCAAATGTAAGGCCTCTAGCTTGAAACACCAAAGCTCCACTAAATCACATTCTTGCCTTGTTTTGATTAGTTGCAAGTATCCTCTCAATTGACCCTCACAAATCTTACACTAATTCAATCTTTTGCAAGAACACTTAGGGTTTATGTTATGTGTATGTTGTTTATATTTTTGTGGTGTGTTTCTAAATTCTCTAACCCTTGAAACATTTCTTTGGTTATGGATATATGTAGAGAAAGCTAGGTCCTTATGACATCATCTCTTACATCATAAATGTACAAGTTGTTATGATAAGTATACAACTTATATAAGTCATTAGAGTACTAATAAGCATATAGAGAATTGAATACATCTCATGTATTATGTCTACATACATTCTCTACACATATTAATGCAACCTAAGCTTTATCTTTTCCCAAAGTTAAGATTTTACACATAAAAGATAATATGTATCTAATATGCCAAATTTTGACCATATCATTTTATATGGACTTGGGCTTAGTAATTGGGCCAACATTTGGCCCAAGCCCAATCCATCAAACAAATGGGCCTAGATTAGGTTCATGGGCTTTCTAAACTTTTTGGATTTATCTTTGTTCCAAAACTCTTTTGGGCCTAGGCCTAAACTTCTTGGGCCGTTAATCCAAGTGCAAATATAATATATATATATATATATATATATGTTGACCTTAGCAATAATCGATCTTGATTTTGATCTTAACAAACCTGATTTTGAGAATTTAATGTGTTTGTTTAAGTGTGTCTAAGGTAGGAAAAAATTGAAGGTCAAAATCATAAATATTTATCAAAGAAAAATCACTTTGGACATTAGTCCTAAGTATGGTCACGACTAGGATTGATAAGTATGCTTTTCAGTTAATTCAACCTCTAAGATTCAAGCAGGCTTTTAACATCCTTAGAGCATTATAATAAGAAAGTGATCTTCCTATATTTTAAGTAGACATCTTAAGCTTTCTGAATTGAGCTTACTTGTCAAAATTTGACTTCATTTGGGTTTTCAAATCGTTAGTCAAAGTTAACATATGTTGCTTTCATTTTAGGTTGTGCAACTCTTAGTATTTCAACAATATCTTAAGGTATAGAAGTCTAATTAAGGTGATTCAAAGTAATATGGAAATCTAAGACAAATATCTACAACTTTTATAGAGAAATATTAGGCTTATTATATTTTCTTCAAAGGATAAAGTCACGATCCTGACCGAGATCATGCAAATCCAGATCGGGAACGAATTTTACCAAAATTGAATAAAACTTCTAGTACATATCCCAAGTGAATGTCCCACCCAAGACAACCAATGTCCTAACTAGGACAAATGATGTCCCAATCAGGATTAGCATAGAGTTCAAATCTCAATGGTTATAACAGATATATTTTTGGATGTCCCGATCAGGACTGATGAAATCCCGACCGAGAGCTGACAAATTACAGTTCAAAAGTCCAAATTATATTTAAATGATGTTTGAATTTGTTATAAATAAAATTATTATTTATAACAACTATAATTGAATTGCTCAAGTATAAATACAACCTCTGAAGATCATTTAGATGCCAAAAAACTTATTTATCATTTTTACACTCTCAAACATTTAATTAAGCTCTCTAAATTCTCCTAAAAATTATTTTATCTTTGTGTAACTATTATGAGAGTTGGTGAGTGATTGTAATAGAAATTCTTGTTCTTCTATTTTCTGGGGATTAAGAAAAGGGAAGTGAGGGTCTATTCTAAAGGAATTGGTTTAAGTGTTTAACCATTAAAACACTTGGGAATTCGGTTTTAGTGTGAGCCTTAAAAACACTTGTGTAAGGTTTAAGTTGAGCCTAAAACTCAAGTTGAAAAAATCAATCTAGGAGAATAGATTGTGGTGATTCAAAATCCTAACTTGGGGATAAGTTAGGTAGAGACGTAGGATTGTCGAGAATCTGAACTCCTTAAATTTTTATATTCATCATTGTTCCTTCACAACATTCTTTCAATTTTTTTTTTTTTAAGTTTTGATTTTTATTCGACAGCTCTATTCACCCCCCCCCCTCTAGGGCATTTTCAATATATCTATTTAATACTTCAACTAATATCTCATATTAGTTAAGTATAAATTAATAATTAAACCCTTGCTAGAATTAGATTTCATAATATGCTAGAATCATTGCTTAAGGCATAAATCCAATTCCATTAATCTTAATCAATTGATTAAACACTTTAATCGACAATTAAATTAACATTAATGGCGATTTAGTGAAACTCTTTTAGGTGTGACTTACTAAGTTCATGTCTAATTGGCAATAAGAAGATAATATCAACTCTTGATATTATTTCAAACTCCTTTCATGTCTAAGTATGAAAATCCCAATTATACACATTTAGTTCTCATAAGTTGTGACTGACCTCTAACATTAAGATCACAACTACCCAATTAGAAATGAATGCATATATTGATTCACAGGAACCCTTTAGTAATAATTACCGTGCACTAAAATCCCTTCATTAGATGATTCTGATATAGCCTAGAGTCATGGTTTAGTCAAACTCTAATAGTTGTATCATATGACCTTATCTCAAGTTCTAATTCTTAATAAAACATAACAAATATTAAAAACACTTTTCTAGTACTGAAACTCTTTCAAACTGTGTTATGTTTGTCCTGGCTAGGAACTTATTCATCAAGAAAAACTTAGATAGCATAGGATCTTATCCCAGTTTACTCCAGGAAAGGAATCCTATCTTGGTCAAACACTCATCCCTACATTTAACCGATTAGAGCCATTAAATGCCATATACTCATTTGTGATTAATAAAAGTATGTAAGCGATAACAAACCCTAACCACTTAAATGTGGATGATCGTGTCACATCATGTCAAAGGACTATATACACCATTATGACCTAGATTGTGATTATTGACTATAATTGAATATCCAGAAAATCCTAAATCTAATGTCACTATTTGATCCACCCATCACATGAGTATCCATATGTCAATTCTGATATCTTATATCAAGTAGCATAAGACTCACTACCTCCCACTATTAGTATCACACACTAATCAAGAAAAATAAACAGAGGTGATAGTTTAATTAATATTACCCAAATATTAATTTATCGACTATTAATATTTTATAGCATATGTACTAAATAAATTTGTAGCTTATATTATCAACACTTGATAATAAATTTATTCAACATTATACTAATGGATAAATATTCAATTAAATAAACACTTTAGATAATATAATATTATTTTATTACCATTTGGGATAATTTACAATGTCAAAATATGTGATTGGCCTTTAAGGCATCCCACCTATACTAACAATCTCCCACAAGCACTAGAACCAATCACTGCAATATCTTAGACCTATCTTCTCAAGATGTCAATCCAGCTGTAGTTGCGTCAGTACTTAAGTAAGTGGATCAATGATATTATCAGTTAAATTACCTTTTGCATGATGATAGCGCCTTTTCCAATAAGTTCTCTAATAATATGAAAGTGCCTTTCTATGTGTTTGGATTTCTGGTGAGGCCTCGGTTCCTTTGCTAAAGAATTAGCTCTATTCTTGTCGTAATAAAGAGGAATCATGTACTTAATGGAAGGAACAACTCCTAGTTCAGTAATGATAGCAGCATCCGATGTAGCTATATATTTAGCCTCTATAGTGGAATAAA
The DNA here is from genome assembly GCA_949671775.1 of Mallotus repandus. Lineage (NCBI taxonomy): Eukaryota > Viridiplantae > Streptophyta > Magnoliopsida > Malpighiales > Euphorbiaceae > Mallotus > Mallotus repandus. The sequence goes on from CATIWM010381931.1 coordinate 43,761, forward strand.
TAATAACACCTTGCTTTGAACTCTTCCAGCTCACTGATCCTCCATTACAAATAAAAACAAACCCAGCGATAGACTTTCTATCATCCATATATGATTAAAAATCAGAATCAATGAAACCATTTATTGTAGATAACCTCCTCCATAAGTTAAGATTAAATCTTTAGTCCTTCTCAAGTACTTAAAGATTGCCTTAACAGTTATCCAGAGTTTCATACTTGGATTGGATTGAAACCTGCTAGTCACACTAACAACATAGGCAATATCAGGCCTAGTACACAATATAGCGTACATTAAGATTCCTATAACTGAGACATAAGGAACTTTGGCCATTTGCTCCATTTCCTCAAGAGTTTTAGGTGACATTCCCTTGGATAAATGGATACCATGCCTAAATGGTAATAATCCACTCTTGAAATCAAGCATGTTGAACCTCTTCAACACCTTTTTCGAGTAAAGAATTTGGGATAAACTTATCATTTTCTTTAATCTATCTCTATATACTCGAATCCCGAGAATATAGGTTACCTCCCTTAGGTCCTTCATCGAGAAGGTTTTAGATAGTCATACTTTCACAGAAGTCATCATTCTGTCATCATTTCCAATTAGTAGAATGTCATCCACATACAAGACTAGGAAAGTGAGTTGGCTCCCACTAACCTTCTTATAAACATGTGGCTCATCGTCGTTCTTTAAGAAACTATAAGAACGAACAGCCTCATCAAAATGATGATTCCAACTCCTTGAAGCCTATTTTAGACCATAGATAGATCTATTAAGCTTGCACACTTTTGAGCTATCCTCGGATTCAAAACCCTTGGGTTGGGTTACTCTATGAAAATGTCTTCCTCAATATAACCATTAAGGAAAGCTATCTTGGCATCCTTATGCCAAACCTCATAATCATAGTGTACAGCTATAGCTAGAAGAATCCAAATGGATTTAAGCATAGCTACTAGTGAGAAAGTCTCCTCATAGTCGACCCCTTGCCTTTGGTGAAACCCTTTCGCTTTAAGCATAACTTTATTGGTTTTTACCTTCCCATCTACACCAATCTTTCTCATGAAGATCCGTTTGTACCCAATGGGTGTAATACCCTCAGGAGGATCAATAAGTGTCCAGACTTCGTTTGCATACATGGACTCCATTTTAGTTCTCACAACCTCAAGCCATCTCAAAGAATCTTTATCACACAAAGCTTCTTCATATGTAGTAGGATCATTGCAAATATGCATAGTTCTTTAGGGTAGTTAAGGTTTGATTTAATTTAATTTTGTTACGTTTGTGATGTTTATTTGATGATACAAGTGTTATTTTTACTTCTTTCATTCTTATGTTGATTTTCTTTGTTTTAAATATGCTCTTAGGCTTAAATCGTGCGTAGGAAGGACTTGGAATTGTTTAGAATTAAGTATGGAGCATGTGAAGTCAAGTTGGAGCCTTAGTAAAGAGTCACAAGTCGTCACCATTAGACTCGTGACATAAGGATTCGGTGCCGAGTCATCACCATTGGAACGACTCGTGATAGATGCTTCCAGTGACGAGTCGGCACAACAGTGATGAGTCGGCACCAATGTGCCTCTTCAATGCATCCTTTCATTTTTACATCCTTTTGAAAGGGACACGAACTACAACCTTAAGAAATCTATAAATACATATATTTGACTTTGTTTTTAGACATATATGAACAATTATTAGTTTCCTTTATCTTAGTTTTAGAAATCATTGTAAAAGTTCTAGTTTTGACAACCTTGAAAAAGACATAGCCAAGAAGGAAGAGAAGATTATTCTACATCAAGCAAGCCTTAGAAGACATAAAAGAGGGTTTTGTTCACTCAATATTTGCTTTTCTCTTTCTATGTTGTATTTTATTCTCTCTTGTTACTCTTTAATCATGTATCTTGGTTAAGTCTTGGTATAAGAATTGCAATGATGAATCAATCTTAAGAACTACAATTTTATCTTATATTATTTATGTTTTAATTTCAATTAGTGCAAATTATGTTATATGTGTTTGATCATCATATGTAACTTGTTAATCAAAGTATTCACAATGAGAGTTGGGGTAATTTGGTGGAACATAATTGAAATTACTTAAGAATTGGATATCAGTTGGGGACAAGGAATTCAACTTAAGGGAATAAAACTTAGTATAATATCTTTTCGGTTTTCTCTTATCTCTGCAACAACACGAGAGTGTTTGTGGACTCTAAGAGGAAATGCCTCTAATTGACAATTAGAATTATTTTTGAAGTTTATAAACTAATTTCCAATTAATATGTTGTATGATAATAAAAATCTAAAGTTTTTAATTGATTTTGAATTGTAATTCTTTCATGCATGATTTTGTTTGTCTATAGTTTCCTTTAGCATTTTTAGTGGCTAATTAATGATTTAGATTTATTTATTAGTTTCAGTAAATTATTATTACTCTTATATTACTTTACCTATCCATCTTAGTATCTATTCGGTTAATATAAAGTTTACTTAAAATTCCCGAGTGTTCGACGCCCTACTTGCTCTATACTAAGTCTTAGATTCAAAGGTAATAGAATTTGACCTGCATCAGAGAGCAAGATGGAGAAGTTCATGGATGTAATTTTAGTAAAAATGAACCAACAAGATAAAGCAACAAAGAAGTCAGAGGGCAAATTTGAGCAGATGTACCAAAACACTCAACTCATGTTCAAAAATCACTATTCCTCTATCCATAATTTGGAAGTGCAAATGGGACGATTGGCAAACTCTTTATCAATAAGAAATCAAGGCTCATTGCCTAGCAACGTTAAGAAGAAACCAAAAGAGCAGTTGAAAGCTATCACTTGAGAAGTGGAATAGAAATCACACTCCCAAAAGCGACTACGAAATATGAGAAGGAAAAGAAGAAGGAAAAGGAGAAAAAACAACAAAATGAGTAGGTTGAATTGCAAGTAGAGAAGAAGCAAAAAGTTGAGGACAAAAATAAGGAGCAGTTAACTCCACCACTAGTAAAACCTTATAAACCTTCAGTTCCATATCCTCAAAGGTTGAAGAAATAGGAGCATGACCAGCAATTTGCAAAATTTTTAGAAAGGTTTAAGACACTCCACATCAATATACCTCTTGTGGAATGTCTTTCTCATATGCCAAAGTATGCAAAGTTCTTGAAGGAGCTGATTTCCAACAAAAAGAAGTTACAAGAGTTTGAGAGAAACACACTCACAAAGGAGTGTAGTGCAATTATCTCTAATAAAACTTCCTTTAAAAAGGAAGCATCCAGAGAGTCTAACCATTCCATGTTCTATTGGAAATTTAAAATTTCAAAAAGCTTTATGTAATTCAAAAGCTTCAATTAATCTTATGCATTTGTTTGTTTATAGGAAATTGGGGCTAGGAGAGGCAAGACCCATAAATATTCGATTACAACTTACAAATAGGATAGTGAAGGAACCAGAAGGCATAGTTGAAGGCATGCATAAGATCTTAATGGAGGAAGGACACAAGCAAACCATTGAAAGGCAGAGGAGTCTCATGCAAGAAGTGGTCACGCTTCTTGATGCATGGATCATTTATCTGATCTCAGACAGTTCATGGGTAAGCTCGATTCAATGTGTACCAAAGAAAGGTGGAACAAACCATTATGAAAAATTAGAAAGGGGAGTTGATTCCTACAAGAGCTGTGAGTGGATAGAGAGTGTGCATTGATTATAGAAAGTTGAATTCATCAGCAAGAAAATACCACTTCCTATTACCTTTCATTGATTAAATATTGAAGCGAATAGCAGAACATGCTTTTTATTATTTTTTGGATGGGTACTCAGGCTACAATCAAATTGCAATAGCTCAAGAAGATCAAGAAAAGACAACTTTTACATGTCCTTATGGCACATTTATATATAGGAGGATGCCATTTGGGTTATGTAATGCTACTGCGACATTCCAAAGATGTATAGTGGACTTTTTTGAAGATTTGGTGGAGGAAATCATGGATGTTTTAATAGATGATTTTTCAGTCTATAAAAACTCATTTAAGGGATGTCTGAATAACTTGGAGCAAGTTCTTATACGTTATGAGGAAATAAACTTGGTGCTGAATAGGGAAAAGTGTCATTTCATGGTAGATGAGGAAATTATTTTAGGAAAGAAGATTTTAGCTCAGGGCATTGAAATTGACAAAGCAAAGGTTTAGACAATTGAGAAGCTGCAGTATTCTACAAATGTGAAGGGTGTTAGAAGTTTTCTCGAACATACAGGCTTTTACAGCTAGTTTATTAAGGATTTTTCAAAAATCTCTAAACCCTTTGTAAGTTACTTGAAAAAGATTTACCTTTTGAATTTACTAATGAGTGTAAATTGGCTTTTGATAAGTTAAAGGAAGCCTTATTTCATCTCCTATAGTGATAGCACCAAATTGGAATCTACCATGCGAACTGATGTGTGATGCAAGTGATCATGCAATAGCAATTGTGCTTAGTCAAAGAAAGGAGAACAAACTACATGTGTTCTACTATATAAGCTGAACATTGATGGATACACAGCTGAATTATGCTACTACAGAGAAGGAGATTTTGGCAATCATATTTGCTTTTGACAAATTCTTATCCTTTTTTCTTTGCTCTAAAGTTATTATGTATACAGATCATGTAGCATTGAAGTACCTAATGAACAAGAAAGATTCCAAACCAAGGCTCATTAAATGAGTGCTTTTGTTGTAAGAATTTGATATTGAGATTATAGATAAGAAAGGATATGAAAATGTAGCAGGTAATAATCTTTTAAGGTTAGAATCAGATCAAGAGGGAAATGATAGTCAAGAGCCTATCAAGGAGATATTCTCGGATGAGCTGCTTTTGGCCATAGAGAGCATGGATACTCCTTGGTTTGCTGACATAGCAAATTTTATGTCAAGTGGCGAATTGCCAAAAGAATCCACTGACAAACAAAAGAAAAAGCTAATTCGCGACTCTAAATTCTACATTTGGGATTAATGATGGCATGGTAAGGTGGTGCATAGCAAATGAAGAAATTGGTTAAATTTTGCAACATTATCATGGGATGGTTAATGGTGGACATTTTAGACCATAATGAACAGTTGCTAAGGTTCTATAAGTAGGGTTTTATTGGCCTACAATTTTTAAAAATGCTAAAGAATTTGTGATGAGTTGTGATGCACATCAAAGGAGTGGCAACATTTGAAAAAAGGATGAAATGCTTCAATCTGAAATTTTAGAGGTTGAGAAATTTGATGTATGGGCATTGATTTTGTAGGGCCATTTCCTTTTTTAGAAGGCAATAACTACATACTTGTCTGTGTGGATTATGTCTCAAAATGCATCGAAACTCAAGCATGCTTAGTAAATGATGCAAAGGTTGTTTGCAAATTCCTAAAGAAGTTGTTCTCTCGATTTGGAATGCCTAGAGTTATCATAAGTGATGGGGGAACACATTTTTGCAACAAAAATATGGAAACCTTATTGGCTCTTTGTGGGGTTAAGCACAAATTAGTTGCACCTTATCACCCTCAAACAAGTGGATAAGTTAAGGTGAGCAATAGGGAATTGAAGAAAATCTTGGAAAGGATAGTGAGCAATTCAAGAAAAGAATGGGCAAGGAAGCTTGATGATGCTTTGTGGGCGTATAGAATAGCATACAAAACACCTATTGGGATGTCTCCTTTTAGGTTAGTTTATGGAAAAGCATGTCATCTTCCCATTAAGCTTGAGCACAAGGCCTATTGGGTAGCAAAAGCCTTGAATTTTGATTTCAAGAGGGCAGCTAAAAAGAGAATGTTGCAGTTGAGCTAACTAGAGGAAATTAGAGAAGTTGCCTTTGAGAATTCAAGGATTTACAAGGAACACACAAAGAGATGGCATGATGCAAGAGTTAGAATCAAAAAGTTCAAGGAAGGTGATCAAGTGTTGCTTTTCAATTCAAGGCTCAAATTATTCCTAGGAAAATTGAAGAGTAGATG
>CATIWM010381932.1:0-27759 GCA_949671775.1 Mallotus repandus
ATGGTTTTAAAAAAAGAATAATAATAATAATAAAAGGGGGATTGGTTTCAAGGGAGAGAGGAGGTTTTTGGGGGGAAGGCTCTCGGTGGAAGAAAAAAAAAATTAAGAGAGGTAGAGAAAAAAAAAGAAGAGAAGAAGAACAAGAAGAAAAAAAAAACATAGAGAGTTTTGATTTGGAGAAGGGAGAAGAAATTTGGTTTTGAATTATTGAAACTCAATATTGCATCATTTCAAAGGTAATCTGAGGACAAATTATTTTCTTTTATATTTTTATTTCAAAATCTAAATTTTTATTGTATTCATTTTATTTAATTTCTATATTTAAATTATATTCATTTCTCTTTATTTTTATTATTTATTTATTTCTATTTAGTTTAAATATATTTTTTGTTCATGTTTGTTGTATGTTATTTTTATTTTTTTGTGTAATTTAGATTCTATATTCATATTTTCATTCTCATTTTATGTATTTGATTATATTTTATTGCTTCAATAAGATAAAAAATTTTTTATTTTTCTTTTTTTGATTTTATTCTTTATTTTGATCATTCATTTTATTTATGTTTATTATTTATGTATAATATGTATTTGTTTCTATGTTTCACATTTTTATAAATTTATGTAATTTCTGGATTTAATTTTTTATATTTCTGCACGTTTATTTTCTGTGGTTTTTTATATGTTTAGTTTTATTTCCCTTTCAAGAAAACCGAACAGATGTTATGTGGTTCGGTTTGATTCAATTCGGATTTAAATTTTAAAATTTCTATTTTTCACATTTTATGAATTTATGTAATTTCTGGATTTAATTTTTATATTTCTACATATTTATTTTCTGTGATTTTTTATGTTTAGTTGTATTTCCCTTCCAAGAAAATCGAACTGAAAATCGAACCGATGTTGTGTGGTTTGGTTCAGATTTAAAATTTAAAATTTCTATTTTTCACATTTTATGAATTTATGTAATTTCTAGATTTAATTTTTTTTATATTTCTGCATATTTATTTTCTGTAATTTTTTATGTTTAGTTGTATTTTCCTTCCGAGAAGACCAAACCAAAAAATTGAACCGAGCAATGTGGTTCGGTTTGATTTAGTTCAATTTGATTTATTTGCATAAATTTATTCTTTTTATGTTGAAGTATATTTTACTCTAATTTCTTTTAAAATTTAAGTGTGTATGTTTATTAGTTTAATTTCATTTACCATATTAATTTGATTATATAATTAATAGATTTATATTAAATTTGAATCTTATGTAGTCATCTTTGTATAATTTGTATTTTCCTGTGTTTTTGTATTATAATTTATATTTTCATGTTTATCTTCTATACAATTATTTTATTATTTTTGCTTAATTAGATATTTATATTGTTTATTGTCTTTAGTTGGTTTATGAATTAACTTTGTGGTTCTTTTTTGTAGGATTTTACATATTTGTGGGAAATTAATATTTTACCTATTGCAGGAAATATTAAGATGATTTTTAATCATCAAATATTTATCTCTATAAATTCTTAGAATTTCTATTTATTCTGCAACCGTCCTCAGATATTGGGTTCGGAAACTAAGTATGGACTTTTGGAATGCCTACCCAACCTTGCGGTTGGCCTCCGTTTGTGTTTGATGTTTTATTACCTTTAATTATTTAATTATTTCTTTATTTACATGTAAATTGCAATTGCCTTCAATCAATTGTCAGATTTTATAATTTATTCCAAATTTGCATATTAGTCCAATTGCATGCAAATTAAGTGTGGTTCACAGCATTAATCACAAATAATACAAGACATTCATAAAAATAAAGACAGATAAATAAAATAAGTGTGCACACAAAGAAATAGTGGGAGGAGAAATGATTACAACCCTTTTATCACACAATTAAAATAAAGTAAAATAAAATAAGCAAACACACACACAAAGAAATGGTGGGAGGATAAATGATTACAACCCTTAAAACATATAAAAATAATAAAATCAACAAAAATAAATTAATTGCATAATAAATAAAAATTCTAAGAATTTATAGGGATAAATATTTTCTTAATATTTTCTGCAATAGATAAAATATTAATTTCTCACAAATATGTAAAATCCTATAAAAGAAAACCACAAAGTTAATTCATAAACCAACTAAAGACAATAAACAATATAAATATCTAATTAAGCAAAATTAATAAAATAATTGCATAAAAGATAAACATGAAAATACAAATTATACAAAGATGACTACATAAAATTCAAATTTAATATAAATCTATTAATTATATAATCAAATTAATATGGTAAATGAAATTAAAATAATAAACATACACACTTAAATTTTAAAAGAAATTAGAGTAAAATATACTTCAAAATAAAAAGAATAAACTCATGCAAATAAATCAAATTGAACCGAACTAAACCGAATCACACTGCATCGGTTCGATTTTTTGGTTTGGTCTTTTCTGAAGGAAATACAACTAAACATAAAAAATCACAGAAAATAAATATGTAGAAATATAAAGAAAATTAAATTCAGAAATTACATAAATTCATAAAATGTGAAAAATAGAAATTTTAAATTTTAAATCCGAACCAAATTGAACCGAACCACACAACATCAGTTCAATTTTTGGTTCAGTTTTCTCAGAAGGGAAATACAACTAAACATAAAAAATCACAGAAAATAAATATGTAGAAATATAAAAAATTAAATTCAGAAATTACATAAATTCATAAAATGTAACAAATAGAAATTTTAAATTTTAAATCCGAACAGAACCACACAATATCGGTTCGATTTTCTCAGAAGGAAAATACAATTAAAAATATAAAAAAACCACAGAAAATAAACATGCAGAAATATAAAAAATTAAATCCATAAATTACGTAAATTCATAAAAATGTGAAAAATAGAAATAAATAAATATTATACATAAATAATAAATATAAATAAAATGAATGATCAAAATAAAGAATAAAATTTAAAAAAAAAAAGCAAAATAAATAAAAATTTATCGTATTGAAGCAATAAAATATAATTAAATATATAAAATGAACCTAGAATGAAAATATGAAAATAGAATCTAAATTACACAAAAAAAAAAAACATACAATAAACATGAACAAAAAATATATATAAACTAAATAGAAATAAAAAAAATACCCCCCCCCCCCCTTTCTTCCAAAACCTCCTCTCTCTCTTAAATCCAATCCACCTTTTGTTATTATTATTATTTTTTTAAAACCATACCCATAATTCTTCATCGTCATGATTATTCTCCACTTTTTTTTCTTTCCCCCACCTTTATTTTTCTTTTCCCTACCTTTCTCTTCTTTTCCCTCACCTTTCTTTTTTTTCTACCCGTTAAAAATTTTTTCCTCTTCTTCTTCCTTTTTTTTTAATATAACATATATATAAAATTTTTGAGCTCAGGCTTGGGCTTTTGGTCCATCAAAGAAAAATGTTGGATTTTGCACTATTAAGCTCATTTTGCTTGAATTTTCATCATTGGGCTTTGTTTCGGGCCAATCAAACCGAGCATCCACAGTTTGTCCCCTGTTACGAATCAATCAAACCGGATGTCTACAAATACTTTAAAAAATTTTAAAAGGTTTGTTTTTAGTTATAAAATAAAAATTTACGGAAATTATTGATTTTTTTCAGTAAATATTTTATTCAAATTTTTCATGTATAACCTTTTATCTTTTGGCCTTTTAAGTGCAATTTTTTTTTTTATTGAAAAGCTGAGGGATTCCAATCAATATCCACTTGGATAAGTTTAAATAGTTGAGAATGAACGTTGAAAACATGGTTTGACAGTAGCAAGCTAAAGTCATTTTTAGCTAGGCAATCTGCAGCTCTGTTAGCAAGCCTATGAACATAAACTACTTGAATTCTTTACCTTCTTTGCATTAGCTGCCTTATCTCCTCAAAAATTGTTGCAGTCTCCCATGGGGTAGGCTCAGCAACATTGTTCGAGAGCTAGATAGCTCTTAAACAATATGGTTGAATGAAAAATTGTTTGGGAAGGATAAACTTCAGTATACCTCAAGGCTTCTCTGATTGCCATAGCCTCGACTTGAATAGTCAAATGGCTATAGAATTTCTTTGATGCCATATGAATAATCTTGCCTTTGTAATCCCTGTAGATGAAGGCTGATTGGCTCTTCAAAGAGGGTAGAAGGATGCATCGCAATTTATTTTTCAAGTTCCTTGCTGAGGGGCTCTCCATTTTACCACAGCTGAGTGATTAGAAGAGACTATAATTTCTCTGTGCTGACGAGAATCCCTCTTTAAGTCTTGAATGCTGCTTTACCAATGACTGACTTTAAAAATAGTATGCACCATATCCTCTAGCTTCCTGTTGAAGACAAGGTTGTTTCTAGCCTTCCAGATATGCCAACATATGCCTTCCAATTAACCATATGACTAGTAGCTTCCCACCAGTTTAGGAAAGAACTAAAGCTAATTACATTTGGGCATAACAAAGAATACCGTATAAGTTTAGATTGATCACATCCAGTTTAGCAATTATAATTTCTTAAGATACATATAATTCATTTTTATGTATGTATGTGTGTGTGTATATATATATATATATAATCGAGATTTGAATTGAGAATCGAAACCCTCAATTTATGAATCGAGATCAATTCGTAAAATTCAGTTTATATTAATAATATTAATATTATATTTCATATAAGGTATTATTTAATTTAATATATATTATTTGATACTACTCATTACTAAAAATTTTTAATAATATAATATATTATTTATCAAAAAAATAATATAATATATTAACTATAATATAAATAATAAAATTTACAATGGTCATCTTGCATATTTTTAGCTAAAGAAAAAAGTCAAATATAAAAGTCAATACTATGAATATACTATTGGTTTTTTCACTCCGTTAAAAAAAACCATATACTATATGAAAGTTGAAACAAATAGATACTATGAAAGAAACAAGGAAAAAGTATAAAAAAATATCATGTGGTTTGAACCCTAACAAACTAGTACTTTAAGTTTCATTCCGTTAGCAAATCACGAAAAATTAGCTAACACTGTTAAATTTGCTGATGTGATAGAGGATAAAAAGGTCTGTCCACTTAAATTTATTATTTTAATTAAAAAAACATAACAAGTATTCATCATCACTCTTTAAGCTTTCTATACCATAAGATTCAAAATTAGAAGAACAATCTCCTCTTCATTATCAGAGTCATCAATAAAATCAATCCACCTGACTATTAACTCTAGTTGCGTTGTTCACTCTTTACAACACTTGCAGTGAACCCCACCTGAGGTGCCAAAAAATTTTTTAAAAAAAGACGATCACCGTGGTCGAAGAAGACGACCCCAACTTCCACCGCCTGTCTTAAGAATTTTATCAAACAGTTTGTTGGCAATCCCTTTAAAACCCATCTTAAATGTGTTTCACCTCACATTTCTCACTGTTTGAAAAATCTGAAAGCTAGCATCTTTTACTTCTTGTTAACATAGCACATGACCCCAAAAGAGGAAAAGTCTGGATTACTTTAAGAGTCTGTTGCTGCTTCTTCTTTAGATTCAAAACCTGACCTGTTAATGGGTAGCTGAATTATTTTCTTCTCCTTTAATGGAATTTGAAGTGTTTTCTTCTGTTATAGACTCACGTGGTTTTGAATTCAAAGTAAATCCCATTTTTATGACAATTAAACAAACATCACCAAGCTACAATATTATAGATACCAATGAGAAGAGCCACAACCTGGAAGGGAGTGACATAAAGAACTACAATAACAATCAAATAGAATATTATGAATAAAGTTGTTACATTGGGGTCTCTCTAACTGAGCAAAGATTGGAACCTTTCCCTTTAAGTTACTAAGTCACTAACTACAGTCTGAACCCTGCCTAATATACTTCTGAGACGATCGTATCTTATTCTGACAATATTTGATGACTTGGTAGTTGGGAACGTATCAAATTCTTCATCAAGTTCATTAGGATGGGCTGCATCTGCATGAGAAAGCCACGTGTCCATGTGAGGAGGGTGTCTTGGCCTCCATCTATCGTTCCCGATACCGCCGTTTGTATGAGAGCTACAGAACTCAGCTATCAATTCTCTATGAGCATTTCCCTTCATTGCTCAGCAAAGTTTTAGAAGAAACACACCTGAATATATCACAGAGAAACTAAATAATGTTATACACAGTTATTAGCAATTTTATACATAAATTTATAAAATTTTTATTTTATTATAGAAGCATAAATATTAGCTAAAGCAAAGGGAAATCAAGGCAGACCATTTTGAATATCCAACCAAATGAAAAAATTAAGAAGTCACTTTTTCTTAAGAGAGCAAACCTCATAAAAACCAACATATGTAGTGATGCCAAGCATATCTAAGAAGCACAAAATAACAACATCATCAATTCTCTGCGAGCATTTTCCTTCATTGCTTGGCAAAGTTTTGGAACAAATACACCTTCTCTAGTAGCAAGATTGAAGTAAAGATCAACAATGTTGGGGCAGCTATCATAGCATTGAGGAGAGACTAATACCATCATCAACATCAATTTCTTCTTAGGTTAGGATTTCATTTTTGGTGTTTGTTACACATAAAAAAAATTAAAAACCAATAAAAACTGCAGCTATTGATATTAGTGAGTTCTTGTGTTTCTTTAAAGTGCTTGTTGTGATTAAAAAAAACAAAATAGAATAAAACTATGGAATTAGAAAGGAAGAAGAAAAAAGGAGTGTTGGGTTGGGTCCTGGTGCTGCTCCGGCTCCTTTTTCTACTTCTTTGAACCGAAGTTCGAGCAACTACTTTCTTTAACCGATTTGGGTTCCTACGAGGCTTAAGATCTGGGTGGTGCTGGGGGTTTTGAGCTACTCTGCTGGAAGTTTCAATGTTAGCCGAAAATGTAGGCGCTGAATGCAGTTTTTCGTTGATCTTCATCCCTGTTGTTGCTTCTCTACTTCATTGTTGGAACCATTGATGTTGCATCTGCTGCTCAAGTCACTGCCCATTTAAGAGCAGCATTTTCTTTTCTTTCTTTTTTTTTTTTCCAAAAAAGACATTGAAAAGATGTTGACATGGAGATGAATTAAACAAATGTTATGTGATGAGAAAAAATACCCTCTGCCAAATTAGCTTCGTTAACGGTGTCAGCTAATTTGCCATGATTTGCTAACGAAATGAAACTTAAGGTACTAGTTTGTTAGGGTTCAAACCACGTGATATTTTTTATATTTTTTTCAAGAAACAAATCAATGAAAGGAAAAATAAAAAACTAAACCAATATTGTTAATCTTCCAAAATAAAAGAACAAACAGAAAGAAGAATTATAAAGAATTTGTAAAGTTAATTATATTTATCAATCTCATTAAATTTATGAAATAAATTAGCAAAATAAGGAAAAGGAAGAATAGAGTTAGATTTATTTATTTTATTTTATTAATATTTAAGTGTTTTTAATTAAAAAATGATGTTTTTTCTATCCCCTGATTATAAAGTTTATCAAATAAAATTCGTTTTATTTAATAGATAAGATCCGTTTTATTAAGTGAAAATCATAGATTCACATTGATTTTCACAATTTATCATCGATTTGTGCAATTCAATATGAATTCTCATATTTTTCCTATTCAAGCATAGATGATTCCAACTGTACGATTTGAATTATAAATTGTACGAGTATAACAACTGTGAGTGAAGTGGTAAAAACTCTCTTTAAAGGGTGCATTAAATGTTTTACATATATAATTTAACCATTTGATTACTTAATGGAGGAAAATTCATAAGGCTAACGACAAAAAGCCCAAGCCCGAATTTTAGTTGCATAACCTCAACTATGATGTACAAAACACGGTAAACCATTTTATGTGGAGTATTTTATTTATTGAAGAAGAACGATTCTTAAGGAACCAAAACGACTGACATACAATTCAAAATTCAAAACCTGTGACCTAAATTCTTTAATGCATTCTTGAATGAGGTATCCCCAGTTGAATAAGTTAAGATAAGACCATTTTCTGGCATGTTAGTACCATCCATCCTTTTTCATCATGTTGTACATGTTTTAGGTCGTAGACAACATTATACATCTCAAAAACACCTCACCTACGTTTGTTTATCTACGTACATACTTCTTATATCTGCTCATTCTTACTGTAAAATTCTATTTTTTGGTTGAGGTGGTCAAAAATAAGCATCACCATAACAAATAAAATATTTTTTCTTTTTTCTTTTTTTCACAAACGACAACACAAGGTCCAATAGCAAACGGAAAAAACGACAATTGACATTTGAAAGCAAGAACGTAAAATTCTTTTAAAGAGAAGAAAGAGTAAAAATTAGAAATGAGAATTGGGAATAGGCTGCCCTGCCCTGCCCCAAATCGCAAGCAAAAATCTGCTGTTCAAACAAATTCCCTTAAATATTCAATCATCTTTCGATTACAAAAAGATTTGTAGCCACTCTCACCTGCTTTTTTTCCTTCGAGAAAACGCCAGGCTACAATAAAAATTCATATATATATATATATATATTTTGCTAGGGTTTCAATTGTTATTGGGGTTGGGGAATTTTATTTAATTTGAAGAGGGTTAATGAAAGGTGCCAATTCGGATCTGTTTGATCCTAGAACGGAAATGGACTCAGTCTATTCCCGTAGAGCGTCTTCTTCAGATGAAGATTTTGCATTCGCTTTTAATGACAGTAATTTCTCCGACCGCCTTCTCCGAATCGAAATCATGGGCGAGTTGCCTGAAAATAGGTGTGATGTTGAGGGCTGTACTACTATTGCTGATTGGGCGCGGCACCGTAAACGGAGGAGAGAAGATATTAGGAAAGACAATGGTTTGTGCTTTTCCATTTCTTTTAAAAAAGTGTCAACTTTTTTTTGTTTGTTCTTGTTGCTAGAGATTGTGTTTGGTTACCTTCAAAAATTTTGGTTTTGGGTAGAAAATGATGTTTCTAAATTTTAAATTTTTTTCTTTTTTCCGGCTGTTTGTGTAATTTTTTTGGTTTTGTTTGGATGCTGGGAAAATTTAAGAAATTTTTGGGCAATTTTTCCCCCTCTGAGTTGCCTTTTTCTCATAGCCTGATAGCTAAATTGGTTAACCGTTTCATGATTTTTTTTTTCCTAATCTTTTTGTCCGTGTGTATTTCTGTTTGAGGTATATTAAGTAAAGTTTCAATTTTGTAATTTTGATTCCAAGTTTTTTGTTTGGTTGTTGCAAGGATTCAAAGTTTTAACTGAAGGGGAATTGACTTTGTCAATTGGTTTCACCAGACTTACTATTATTATTTTTCTTACAGGGGTTGACATTTTTGCCTCTTTCTGAGGAAATCATTTTTTCTGCCATGTACTCGATTATTGTATTGAACAACAAAGATGAATACTTTGATATGCCTTTGCTTAGGGCTGTCATTAATAGATATTATTATGTTATCATCATCAAAATGAGCTAAAAAAATTTGAAATTGATGATGAACTCTGCCATTGAAGCTCCTCTAAGGCCTTTTTATTATCAAGGGTAAACCATTATGGTCTTATAGAGTTAAATGCTTATCAGGGACATGTACAGCTAACTTAAAGTTGTTGGAGTTAAGTTTCGTTGAGTTGGACTGTGTTCAATACAGTGAGTGTTTGTGAGTTTAATAAACAATGGACATCTAATATCTTTGCTTGTCAAATTCATAAATCCAGAGGAAGAATAGCGGGAGATTGTAGAAATAAAAGGTTTAAAGTCTTAATCTATCGCCATGTATGCATGACTGCTCCCTTGGCCTTTTACCATGTGTGATTGCATTCTTTCACATCCTAATGTTATTTGCTCGAACAAGGTCAAATTGTTACTAATGTAGTACAAACTTGCTTTTTTATGGTACTTGTGGATAGATTTTCTGGCTTAACAGCATTGTCAATCCTAATAAAAAAGTATGCCTTTTTCTATTATTGCATGGCATTGCAATATTTTCTCTAGACGTGGCTTTAGTCCTAGTGTTTTCTTTGGGGCACTGCTGACAGTAGTTGATGTTCATGATGTAATTTTAGCTGTCGAGGTGTCTGCTGGTGCTGAGGAACAAATTTTAAATCAACCTGATATGGATGATTGTGGGGGTTGTGAAAATCAAGATGAGGATGCAGTGGCAATGATCGAAGAGCCACCTTCAGGTATTTATACTACTCAAAACTCTGATGCAATTCTTGCTTTGAGTCGTTTATAGGTTCATGTGTGTGGTATTTTCTGTTTCTGGAAACGTGTATGTGTAATGAAAATTTACTTTGATGAGGACGATATAATCTGAACAAAAATCTGCAAAAGGTCATTGATATGATAAAATAGTTCATGGAAAGACTCCAAAGCTAAATTCAGTACATGGACAGGAAGGTTCATATAGACTTCTGAGTCTAAACTTAAATAATCAACCTGCTATTTGAAACAACTTAAGATTCAGCTAAATTCATGGACAGAGTCCAAAGCTTTGCAGATCTTCTAGAGATAACTAACTATCTCTGAAGTATGCATATGACCTGCTGTTATATAGTCAGCATAGAGATTAATTTCATCTTGTTTAGTACTCTTGTAATGTTTTACTGAAAATAGTTTGTCTCAATTGATTTGGTGCTCTTGTAGGTGATGAAGCTGCAGATGGTAATGAGTCAACCTGGAGCATGGATTGTTCTACAGTTGTGAGAGTTAAAACATTACACATAAGCTCTCCTATTTTAGCTGCAAAGAGTCCATTTTTTTACAAGGTGAAGGATTTTTTTGGTATATTCATTGTAAATATCTTAATGAAATTGCTATCTGGTTTGCATAATTATCCTTCAATTTTTTTTTTTTTTGGGCAGCTCTTCTCAAATGGAATGAGGGAGTCAGAGCAGCGGCATGTGACACTACGAATCAATGCCTCTGGTATATGCAAAAATCACTGACCTCCTATTTAGATTTTTTATGAGGGGATATTTAATTTAATTTCTTTATCAAATATTTTGGAACAGAGGAGGCTGCGCTGATGGAGCTTCTGAATTTTATGTACAGCAATACCTTAAGCACAAATACAGCTACCGGCTTGCTTGATGTGCTGATGGCTGCTGATAAATTTGAGGTTGCTTCATGTATGAGGTACTGCAGCCGACAATTGCGTAACATGCCCATGACACCGGAGTCTGCTTTGCTTTATCTAGAGCTACCCTCCAGTGTCTTAATGGCTGAAGCAGTCCAACCATTGACTGATGCTGCAAAGCAATACCTTGCATCTCGTTATAGGGACATGACCAAGTAAGCTTCTTTTCTTATCTTTATTATTGTTGTTGTTGTTGTTGTATTTTTTGTTTAAAATTTCAGATTTGTGCATGTCTTGTGTCATTCAAAGTTTCACATGTAGTTTTCCCCCTACTTATCCAGACTATTCAGACCAGAAACTTTAGGCAGCTTCTCTATAACGTACATCCAATTTGCTGCAGTTTCTATAAAAGATGTGTATATGCAACAGCTGTATTCCAAATTTTTTCCATATCATGAGCTGAGTTTCCCTTTTTTTTTTTTTTGGGTTAATGTTTTAAAATTGACCAGGTTCCACGAGGAGGTGATGTCCTTGCCCCTGGCTGGAGTTGAGGCAATTTTGTCCAGTGATGACCTGCAGGTTGCTTCAGAAGATGCTGTATATGACTTTGTCTTGAAGTGGGCAAGGGCTCATTATCCTAAAATAGAGGAGCGTCGTGAAGTCCTGGGTGCACGCCTAGCACGTTTCATTCGTTTCTCTTATATGACTTGCCGGAAGCTTAGGAAGGTTCTAGGGTGTAGTGACTTTGATCATGAGTTTGCATCCAAAGTTGTGCTTGAGGCTCTCTTTTTTAAGGCTGAGGCCCCACACCGCCAAAGATCTATGGCTGCTGAAGAGTCTGCGTCGTTGTATCGCCGTTATGTGGAGCGTGCATACAAGTATCGTCCTGTTAAGGTGGTGGAATTTGAACTACCTAGGCAGCAATGTGTGGTGTACCTGGACTTGAAGCGGGAGGAGTGTGCAAATCTTTTCCCTTCTGGACGGGTGTATTCTCAGGCATTCCATCTTGGTGGACAAGGATTTTTCCTGTCAGCACATTGTAACATGGACCAGCAAAGTTCCTTCCATTGTTTTGGATTGTTTTTGGGGATGCAAGAGAAGGGGAATGTGAGCTTCGCTGTTGATTATGAATTTGCTGCGAGGGCCAAGCCGACAGAGGAATTTCTTAGCAAATACAAAGGGAACTACACATTTACTGGTGGCAAGGCTGTTGGCTACAGAAACTTATTCGCAATACCATGGACATCCTTCGTGGCTGATGATAGCCTTTACTTCATAAATGGGGTCTTGCATCTTAGAGCTGAACTCACCATCAAGCATTGACTGAAAGCTTTCTGCTCTAAAAGTTTTAACCCTCATGTTTTCCTTCTCAACATTAACTATGAAATGCAATAAGCGGACACCATGCTCTAAAATAGGTTTGGTTTGAAGGTTGAAACAATTTAGAAAACATTATTTATTCCGGGCATTGTTAATGTGTAAGGAATGTAAATGGTTAATCGGCGGGGAGGGAAAGGGGTTCGGTTATGACCAATGAATGCCAAAAATGCAACCTTATTTGCAGTTGTGCTGCCTTAATTTTTTCTCCTGCAATTAGTTGAGCTTATGTGATTGTTCGTTATGCTTTACCTCTCTAGAATAGGCGCCAATTAGCCATAATCCGGGGACGATTCGTACGCATTTATAATAAATAAATGATCAATAGCAGGTAAAAGCATGAGTAACCCTAGCTGATAACTGTTTAGTGTTTTAAGAAATAGAGTTGGGCTTTTAGAAAGAAAAGAGATACCAAAGAACAATGGAAAGAAAGAGGCATGGATGAGATGAGAGAGCTTGTCTGCAAATATGTAACAAAGAATTCAACGAATTAGGATTTGTTGTTGACAGTACGAAAAACATATTAATCTGTTCTAAAGTTCATGTTGTAAATTGTAATTAACAGACTTTATTAGAGTGCTAGTTTGTGCAGATACCGAAGAAGCGGTTGTAAAAGTTGGTATTAATTGCCTTAAGTAGGAAAGGAAGTGAACTGCATTAGTAGTGTATTTAGTCATATAGATCATACAATCAAGGATTTTAATTATCCATTTTGGGCATACACATTAAATTGCTGATACTTATTACAACAATGAAACTGGGAAAATACAAAAGGAACATGATTCATACAAGGCTCTAATCTACAATCCAAGATACAAATATTCTTACAGCATGGATGCAGAGTACTGAAATCAAAGTTTCGGAAAATGGAGAAAAGTTTGCAGATCAATCATTTGGATATCATTCGGTTCCAGCAATCTTCTTCTTCAGTGCTTCAATATCCGTGGCTAGTTCCTTTCTGCTTGACTGAGGAAGTGAATATGTCAGGTTAGTAATATGTTGGTTATAAATAGGCTAATATATAGGGGGCAGACAGTCTGATAAATCTCAAATAGAATCTAGTTCTAAATAGGCAATATGATGAACTCTAAAGTATAATGTCAGCTATATATTGCAATTTAAACTCCGACAAGTTCTCTTGTATTGCCTGCTTATATATGGTTATCAGATTGACAAAATGACAGTCAATTTTACTTGAGGGCAAATCATAGTAGATGAAGTATACATACCTTGAAGAGAAGGTATCTGTAAACGAACCAACCTGTATATCCAAGCCCAACCAACTCCATGATCTTGGGAAGCTGGTAAAAGAGAAAGACAGGAAAGTTAGACAAGTAGTGAAAAGCTTCCATCTCTTTTCTGACATTTTGATTTAAAAATTAAGCTTAACCCACCAAGGGTACTGAGTTGATAGCTCCAACAACAATTGACGATAGCCAGACGGCAACGATTGCCCCACCTCCATAGAGAAGCACAGTGGATTTGTTTTCAAGGGCATCCCACTAGCAGTAATAATCAAAAAAGCAAATTAATTTAGTTCAATCATCATCGAGTAAGAGAAAAGCATTTCTTGTAGAGTGAACGAGTCTTACCTTTGCTTTCAAATCTGTGAAAAGCTCACCGGCATCAACTGGAGCTGAATCTTCAGATGAGGCCCTAATCTTAAGGGGAGAAAACCTGCGTGATGCTATTTGAAAACACAACAAATCTCACTTAAAATTCGAAACTTTTTAAGTTAAAACTTGTACAATGGAAATAATAGAATTAAAGAAAAGAAAAAAAAAAAACCTTGAATGTCCCACTAACAGTTGCAGCAAGAAAAGATCAACAGAATGAGGAAAGTTAAATCACCAAAAAGCACCCAGCTTTCCTAGAAAACTACATCGTAAGTTTTAACTTAATTATTGACACCAAAGCCACATGAAGCAAAGGAACTCAAAAGTCAAAACACAGGACAAGACCCAATTTTGGTAAATTGAGTGCCTTAGTTCCTATTTAATTCTCATAAGATAAATCCAAATAGTGATATTTTAGGCCATTTTCCCAGCTTGAAATCCCTATTTAGCTGTCTTTTAGAACCTTGTAGCCTCTGCCTTAATTCAAGAACAATTATAAGTTTGTAGCACTTAATAACCCACCAAAAGGGAAAGGGGGCAACTTGATACTATTCTGGGCCATTTTCTGTCAAAATGGCTGGAGTGTGCTTCTATAAACAAATAACTATAAACAATGCAAGTGACATTTGGTTAGTTTTTTTTTTCTTTATCTTGCATTAATGCATACTAAAGATGCATTCATGAAAAGAACAAAGAAAGGTACCTGATGAGACTTGTTTGATAGAAGGTCGGAAGGAGGTGGACGAGAGGCGAGGTGGTAAGGCAGGCAAAGCAGAGCAGCGGGTTGTAGTTGGAACCAAAGCAGCGGTGTTTGCCGCCATGCAAGAAGTTGCTGCCACCGCATAAACCGTCGCTGCCATTTGGATATTGATGTGTGGCTGCCCGAACGCTTTACTCCTATCCTCTGTCCTTGGACTTTGAATTTGATCGCTCCGTCTATTTTCTTTTTTCTTTTTTTTTGTTTGTTTGTTTTACTTTTTTTTTTCTTCGAGTTTTTTTATCCAGTTATGATATTTTTGTGCTGAGGTTCTGATTCTCATTTAGCTGATGCCACGTGGCTTTGACATGTAATTTGATTGGATGATTCTCTATCTGCAATCCACCTTTGAGGCGCGCTTTCTTTCCCTCATATATCGCCTGCCCGCACTCTGAGTTTCGATCCGCTGTTGTCACATCTATATGCTAATGGTGAAATTCATAACCATCCTATTCCTTCATAAGTCAAATTATAAGAATAGTTTTAAATATAAAAATGTACTAGTATAAATTTAGATTCTTGCTTTGATGCAAATATTCGTATCTATACATAAATAAAAATAAATTTGTTAGATTTATTTTTATTTAATTATAATCATTGATATTTTTGTGTATCAATACTTATAAAAAATATCAATAATTATAATTAAATTATTAGTAATCTAATAGTTCTAATTGCATTTATATAGATATATATGTTTATATTAGAGAATGACTCCATAATTTATTAGTTTTATATTTTAATTTATAATTTTACCATTTTAACACTTAAAATATGTTTAAAATAAATTAATATGATGACATAATACATTTGTCGCTCATATATTTGTCATTTTCTGTTAGTTTTACACACCTATTTATAATATTTGATTGGTTAAACTCCATCCCACATGTGTTTACAACAGTTTTAAAATTACAATTTAAATGAGTTTAAATATTGAAATGATAAAAATAAAAAGTGACAAGTGTAGAAGGTAAGGATGTATTATGTCAATATTTTTATTTGATAAATATGTAAAATCTCTTCTCTTTTATATTTAAAAAGAGGATTTTTTTTTTTTTAGGCTTTTATACCTCATTTGCCGTAATTAAAAAAATATTTTTTCACTTTTAACATAATTTCACATTCGCATTGCTAAAAAAGATAAAAGTACTATAAAAGTGTTATCATGCAGTTTTCATCTGTAATTGCTGGAAGATATAATAAATTTAGTCTTCTTGTGATGAATAATCCTCAGAGCTCATCTGCTGCTTGCTTCTTTTTCTTAATCATCCATTTTGTTTTTTTCTATTTTTGTTGTTTAGATGCAATGCATGAGTACAACTGTACTAAAAGAAATTATATAACGAGGATAGTACAGGTATGTTTAGATAGAACATGATGTAGTTGGAGTTCCATGCAATTTAGATTTTAAAGTGGTGAATGCACATGTAATGTAAATCTGGTGGGCTGGTCTAGGTTCCGGTTGGGAGCTGAATCATGCAGCTATTTCCAGCTATTAGGTTCTAAGGTCTTATCATGATTTGTGCTTTAGACAACAGCAGCAACCATTAGAAACAAAAGTTGGCCGGATCAATCAGCCCTTTGGGTCGCAAAATGCTGCCCTTAGTAGTGTTGCATACGTACTCATACTCGTCCAAAAAGTAAATCATAATCGAGGACAATGAGATGATCATCTACAATTTCTGTTTGTGTTCGGAAAATTCCTGTATACTCTCCATGTCCGGGCTAGCTAGCTAGCTTCAGAGTTATTATAATTTTTGTTTTTTTTACTTTCTTACAAATTTAGAAAATGAGTTGAATTCGAGTGGAATCCTATGTCTGTGAAGACATTAATCAATAGATCAAGTAATGCGTACCTTTAAAATTATAAAAAATTTGTAAAAAATATTGAAACAAAAATATCAGTCCACATAAAATTGGAAAACATCTTAAATCACTTTTAAGCAATGCAAGAATTCATATGGTTGATATATATATATATATCATACGGATATGTACGAGAAACTGTTATTTTTATTAAAAGAAACAGACATGAAAATGCATGTAGGGGAACTTTCCAATTTCACTTATGTTGATCATATCTAAATATATTTGCATGTAACTTTTGTTGTAACATTGCCTCTTGTGAGATACACTTCCTAATCCTCGCTGGCAGGTTGGCCCTGTCTAGCCAAGCTTCTTTATGGCCACTATGATTACGAATTTTAAGGGTAGAAACTGTCATATGGTCATAGGAGAAAAAAAAATTATTTATGGAAAAAAGTCATCAAACAACTCAAAAGAAGGTCCCTTCTTTTTGGGTGCCAGTCTAACATGGCTTCCTAACAAGTACACCTACACCACCACCCTCTTATGATACATATTATTGTTGCTTTATTTTCTCTTGCCTTCCATATCACAGCCTAGTTCTCCTCTTATTCTTAGGAAGTTACAATGCTTTCACGGATGAAATCATACACCATTTGAACAAAACTAAAGATTCGTTCTTTTGCTAAGGTGATTCTAGTTTACCCATTCAAAACAAATATTGTTCTTCATCTAACACCGTACCACATCTTTGGTTCTTGTTCTTGCTTCATTTTGGTGCGAAATCATTGTTCTTGGAAGGATTTTTTCTGGGTTTATATCAGTTTTTATTGATCTTATTTCATCCATATTTACACCAAGAAGAAAGGAGTTCTCTTTCTTTTGAATTATTTTTATTTTGGTCTTTTACATATATTTATTGATCTTACTATCATCTAAATATACTAGAGTGGATTGAAGATTTCGTATCCTAAACATGTGAATTGGAGATGATCTTGATGGGGTGTAAAGGAATCTTGCACATTGCCATCACCACCCTTTTCTTGTTATTATTTTCTACAGTTCATGCCTCAGGAAGCCATGATCCTGAGTCTTTAGATGCATCCATTTACAACTACGCAATGGAAGCATTATCAAGGCAACGCACAGGTAATTTATTAAATGTTTCTCTCCCTGCAAATTTTTCTGGAATAAAGGCATCAGTTTTTAGAATAAGGAGTGGTAGTTTATGGCAAAGAGGAGCCAATTTTAGTTCCATTTATATCCCATCAGGAGTTGTTCCGTACCCATTTGTGAAAAGAGTAGCTATTGTATATAAGAACTTGGGGAATTGGTCTTCTTATTACTACAAAGTTCCTGGTTATTCTTTAGTTGCTCCTGTTGTTGGTTTCATGGCTTATGATGCCTCAAATGTAAGCCTTATAAGTAATAAAATGCTTCAGTTTAGCATCATGGGTGATCCCATTGTTGTCAAATTTTCCAAGGTTGTGATAAAAGGTAGGAATGCTACAGAATTGAAATGTGTCCAGTTTGGTCAAGGTGGTTTTGTCGAATTCAGGAACTTAACTGAAGGGAATACTTGCCTCACTCAAAGTGATGGGCATTTTTCTATTGCTGTTCCATCTTTAGAGAGGAAGATAAATAGGAGTTGGGTGTGGTGGGTGATGGGCTTTGGCATTTTACTTTTTGGAATAGTACTGGTCGTGGTGATTTTGGTCACTACTCGTAAATTATTGAGAAGTAAAAAGATTGCAGAAATGGAGGGAGAATCTGATAAAGGTGTGGCCTTTGATATGAAATGGATTGGAAAAAGTAAAATGCCCTCTGCTTCAATGGTAAGAACTCAGCCGGCCCTTGAACATGGATACCTTCCTTAAAATGCAGTTGAGTTTCTTAGTAAAATTTTTGCTTTATAAATCTCCTTCTCATATTGTTGTTATACTACTCATATTTGCATTCATAGAAGTATCATTTGTAATTTGATACACAAGCAACAAATTTGTAGCATCAATGATCAGAATTCGATTGTTAGAATTCATATATTATACAGTTACAGTGATATTTCCTTTTTGTTATTCTCGTATTTTCCGAACTGTACTCTTATGATTAATGAAAGCCAACGTTTAATAGTTGACGGATGATATAATCTAGAAACAAAACCATGCAGCAAAGAAAATTAATGAGCTAACACGCTCTGTTTATTATTAATCCCTAAGACTAGGACATGTTAATGATTTTACATGCCCTTGTTACCGTACGAACTTGAAGCTTTATGTTGGGATTATCAACTAGCTTTTGAAACTTAAAATGATTCTCGTCAACCAATTGGGCGGAGGTGACAATGCTGGAAGGAAAAAGGAGGATCAGAATACGAACCATTGAGGATGGCCATAGTAATAATCTTGTTTGCTGCTTCTGTGGCATGAATTCCATCCCAGCTTACGTAGTTGTAGGGATCATCACAAGCTGAAGCTGTCACTTTTGTTCCATTAATCACTTTGGTATTACCACAATAAACTTTAGAATCAAAGTTGTTGGCACCTCTTCCATACCCACAACATGCTTTGGTACCGTATTTGAGCCCTGTTCCATAGAAGAAATCCGATGAAGATTCATTGAGATGACGAAAATTTAATCAAGATATAGTGCATCAAATTGTGTAGCCATACCATGAGAAGTTGGATGCTGGAATAGCTCTAGCAGAACAGCATGGATGTCTACATATACAAGGGAAGCATCTGTGAGCGCCTTTCTAGTTTCGCTCAGCATCTGTTTCAACATGTTATTGTAGTCCACTACTGCATTGTTGTAAGAGATTAAGCAACCAAAGCAGTCGATGTCTGAGCTGCTGTGTGGAAAACCTACCAACAATGAAGGATAACAGCCTACTGGTGCAAGATTCAGCACCAGAAATGTACGCCCTCCTAATTCATATAGTGCCTTGAAATTTAAATGATCCACATCAGATCAGAATTATGGTAATGGAGAAAAAAATAATTCAATATGCTAATTGCAGCCTGATCGCTTGTGAAGAATGACGAAGCTACTCACTTTGACAGTGCCAGCAATCTGTGAAACTACTTGAGGAAGATACTGCTTAACTCCATTTATACCAATGGCTGCTAAATTGGAAGTGAAATCATTCTGACCAATGTATAATGTGTAGATAGATTTTCCAAAAATGTCTGGCGATGGAAGCTTACTAGATCCTGAACAACAACCATGTGGTTAATTTAATCTTCAGAAGTAACAACATTATTAGCTGGTTTACTGAATAAAGAAAGTTTGTATTGTAGCCTTACCTCTTTTATTGATGGAGTGAAATTCATCTACTTTAGCCTTGAATTCTTTCATTTGATTAAGCTGAATGGCAAGAGAAAAAGGGCTGATACCAGTAACAAAGAGGGAGGTGTTTGGCAAGAGCACAGTAGATGCCAATGTTGCATAGTTGGCCCCATGTCTAAAATCAGATCCAATTGATTGCAGGTATGGACTCAAAAATGGAAATCCAAGAGCTTGAGCTGCCAAGTCAGTAGTAGTGATTCCATCAGGAGATAATTTATCATCACCAGCTTAATAATCATAGCAAAATTGAGGTTCTTTAAGAATGATAAAGTTTCAGGATTTAATCTTCAGGACCGAATCGCTGACATAGAATATTTCTACTGCATTTTCTGAATCCTGCTTCGGGAATTAACAGTCAGGGCTAATAATCACTGGCTGCACAGAGCTCCCCAAAGAAATGGAAATGGAAGCACATATCTAGATAATTAAGGACTCCTTAAAACTATAATTGACGTCTATCAACTCTGCGGAATAATCCAACCGTTTACAGCTTGGCTCTGTCTTCTGATGGGATATTGCCAAAACAAGAACCATGGTCCAGTAAAAGTCGGACTTGTCTTTTCTTCAAAAGATGAAGAGGAAGATGAGGAAAAGAAAACAATCTAAAGTAATAAAGACTTATCCTTCAATGATCGATTATGATAAAACAGAACATGTTACAAGTGAAGTGCAGTAGCTGTCGGTGAGAAAAATAATGAACAAAGGTCTTTGTTAATTTTACCTAAAAAATCAACAATTAGCCTGCCGTCAGAAGCTCGACCAGCTGGTTTCTTGAAGTAGGTAACGCCAAAAGGACCTGACTGCGCTGGAAATGCTGCCCAAAAACCTCCAGTGTCTGAATTCGAGTCGCCGAAGTTGAAGATTGCCTCAAATTCACACTTGGAGTAACATAAACTACTTGACATTGCCATAGTCACTATGCAAATAGGTAGTATTAATTGCCGGAGCACAACAGCACATTTGGATTCTGATTCTGATTTTGATGATAAGCAAAAACTCATCGTTTCCTCACTACTAAAGTACTGTGTTATTTTTCTTCTAATGATTGCTACCGTGTCTGAGCTATCAAAACAAATGACAATTCTTGTCTTAAGCAGGTAACCACTACATAGCAACTGACACGTGGATGTCAGTTGAGGGGAAAATGGACTCAGATAAAGCTAAACTTCCAGTCTCAGACCAGTTTATAATTGGAAGCAAGCAGGCCCTTTTAATTTGATTCTGCATCATGCTCACTGCACGAAAATGGTAAACCATCAGTCATTTAAAGAATTCATGCAAGTTAGTCATTATCCTATAGATTTCTTATTTGATGTGAAGTTGGGCTCATGTCTGGGCAACCATAGATCTCCATTTAGGCCTCTGGTACGCAGGATTTGTAAAATGGACTTTGCTCTGGCCTCTAAACTCCAATGAGCCTGCAAATGATCATTTAATAATAACAGTCCAATTTTCTTCTGGCGAGCCATATTTCAACGATCCAACATAATAAACACAGCCATGGCCATGACGGGTATATATGTAAATACGAGATAATACAAGGGAGATTTTGAAACAATGCCAAGTGTTCACATTGACTTCAATTCGGATATAAAAGAAAGAAAAATAAACGATTAGATCCGATCCGATATTTTACTTTTTAGCTTCAGGTCCACGTCAAGCTGGGACCCAATTGTGTTGCGTAGCAAAACTATTCGCCTGCAAGACACGTCATCTTGTCGGAAACGATGCCTCGTCTAGTCTGATTAAACTTTACAATTAAAAAATTAGTTTTTTTTTAAGGAAAAAAAAGGTAACCACGTCAGATCCCTCCAGTCACATGTCCTTTTCTCCGCCTACCGCAGAACGCGCATCATCGTTCATTTTGACAACTAATCAACGGCTAACAATTCATCTCCGACGTGGCTTTCTGACGCTGATGTCACGACGCCACCAGGCCTAGTCACATGCACGCTTTAATATATCACACTCAGCTTTACCTCCTTTCTTCCTTTGTTTCTCTAATTAATTACACTTGCATTTCTTTCTTTTTATTTTTTTGGTCAATTGTATTTTTCCTTCACAGATAAATTTTACTCTCACCACATCCTTCATTTCAATCCCGAAAGCTGAAGGACCAAGGGTCCGTATAAATTTTTAAATCATTTATTGATTTAGCAATTTTTATAATTGTGGAAAACTGTGTTTTAAGATTTTTTAGATGAACTAATAAACTGATAAAAATATAAATATAAAACTTTTCATGTATATTAATAAAAATAAGATAAATTTTATAAAATATTTTTATTGTAAATTAAAATAGTAAAACGTAAAACAATTGTTTTTTTGAAATAAAAATAAAACAATGGCAATCCTAACCGTTCATTGCACCCGAAGATTTTGAGCACGTATGAGAAATAGAAAATGTACAACTAATAGTATTTCAGGCGAGGAGAGAAGAAAATTGGCCAATGAAATCTAAACATGTGGAGGGAACCCAAGAGCATATTGAGCAAATGACACATGGCCCAGTTAAGATTTAGAAGTGTGCATCAAACTACTGGGGTTGGGTCGATTTTTTTTCTTTTAAAATTTAAAACAAAACTGAACTGAAATTTTTTAGTCGGGTGAAATATAATTTTCGAATAACTAAATAAACAGTAAATTCAAGAAAAAAATAAAAAAATGTTTTGCAGTAGCCAAATCGCTGAAGCGCCTCTTCTCCCTAGAAGCACCGGTTTGAGCCATGCTGGTGTATTATAAAGGTATGCCCCCTTTCCACTTTACTACACCTATTAAATTACTGCATTTTAGTAATAAATATATATATATATATAGATATTAAAATTCAGTTTCCAGTCAAGTCAGTCCTGACTGAAAATTTACAAAAAAAATCAAAATTAAAACTGAATCTACGCAGATCATTTCGGTTCCGAATCGATTTGTCGGGCCAGACGGATTTTGCACACCCCTACAAATAAGTTCTCCAAAAGTCTAAGAGGCATCATAAGTGAGCTGGCTACGCAACCTCTAGTGGTGTCGGGACCCACATGGTTACTGATTCAACTTACGTGGGACACGTCGATATTCTGACCACATCTCACCGACATGAGCCAAGGCAAGTGGGACCTTACTGTGGTACGTGTTCAGATTAATATGCATTTTCTTATAACCAACAAAGGCCTCGTTGGCAGCGATGCTCTCCTCATCATCTCATGTGGCGTGGCTGTCTTTGATCCGCTAGATTAATTTCATCCCAGTCGTTGGTTTATGCTGACGTCATATCTGGATTCCATCTGCTTTCTTTTAGTACGGCATGTCAAAAACATAATATTTTTATTTTTTTAATATTAAATATTTAATGGAAAATAATTAGTTTATTTGAGGATATTTTATAAGTATTTGAAGGTGGGCGAGATCTGAGCATACACGCGGGCCTTTGTTCAGCTGACTGGGAAAAGTTGTTAAAGATTCAGTGATGAATGGACGGCTAGGATTAGAGACAGCGTGATATTGAAGTCAAAACGTGGTGGTGCGTCAGACATGGAGTGCTATCCGCGTAAGACAAAAGGTACAACAGGATATGAATTTACTTGAGTTGCCCTTCTTTTCTTTCCTACTTTTCCTTTTAAAAAATTACATATTTTTTTAATAAGAAATCTTAAAATTTAAAGTTCCAAAAGACTCAGGTAATTTTTTATTTCTAAATCAGCGAGAGCATACATTAATTTTATATCTCATAATATTTTTTAAAAAATTACCATTTAATTTCTCTCTTTAACTCACAGAAAAGTATATATTAATATGTGATTTTTTCAATCTTACTATTTTAATTGTTAGATTTCTTTTACAATTTATCTTGGTGAAGTTAGTTCAAAAAGTGAGTGTCTTTTTTTTTTTTTCAGATAAGTTTGAGTGTCTATTCAGCACATCTAAAATTCACTTTTTGTCAAATTCGGAGGAGAGAAGTTGGACAGGGGATCTTGAATCACCAATATCAAATCAATTATAATTTAATATTTAATTAAAGTTATAAAAATTATATTTTAATGAAATATTAGTAAATTTGTCGTGTTTTATTAAAAAAATCACTTTTATAGTTAATTTTTTTATCTTAAAGTTAAAATTATATAATTCAGTATAATTTTATTGAAAAAATATAATTAAAATGAAAAATATTTCATATGCAAGTACTGATTAAATAAAAATTAATTAATTGACACATTTTTTATTTATTTTATATTTAATTATTAATTTGTTGTATTTTCTCCCTCACACTCACTTGTACAAAAATATAAAATACATTTATTTTATGAGTTAGTTCAATTGGTTAATTTTCTGATAAATGATGAGAGTAATATTCTCATTTAAATGTTCACATATTTAGACTATTCATGAAAACAAGTATAAAATATATCTTATATACCTAACGACATGGTATAAAATATATCTCTAAAATTATTTCAATAGGTTCTTTGAGCTAATTTTAGTATTATAAATATGAAATCACTTAATTCAAAATGAAACTAGTAAAACGTGTAAAAGGGATCACTTCATCACATTGCCAGATTTAATAATTTATGCTCATTGTTCCACATTGGTTTCTTTTTAAGAATTTGTACTGTATAATTTGAGGCGGCTCGCGCATATTTAGAAACTTTGTGCTTTTATTGTGTATGCATGCTGAATCGGATTGATGTGGCCGCAAAATTAAAAGCAAAAAGCTTAGGTATTGCGCAAGGAAAATTATGCATACATACACTACAAGTCTATTATAATCCAAGCAAGAAGGGGAAAAAATGTTTAGACTCTGCAAGGATTTTGTGTGCTTCTAGTTTTTGGTACGTTTAAGATCCTACGAAGCATTTAAATAAAACAAAATTGGCAACCATTTTCTGTCAAAAGAAGTGAAAGCAATCATTTTATTCTTATGCCTAACTAAAAAAAGTCTATAAAATGATCGGTTTTGGATAAGAGGGTTATGGGTAACATAATATAGGACATTTAAAAAAAATGCATGAAACGTTTCAAGATAAGCAATTTTTTTATTGATTAAAATAATATTGTAGGCTGCGAGGTCTAGTGTGTGTTCAAGTATTTGACGATTACGGAATTGTGCAAGCTTATGGTCTATTGGAAAATATATAATGGGCTTGTGGCTCAAAATGGAAAGGGAGTCGCCACCCGGGTAAAAATCAGGACACACTGTACAACAACTGAATTCCACGGAGGTTCCCAGAAGTCGTCATCAGAGATCGAGTTCAGAAACTGGGTATGAGCTTTTTGGAATGTCTATCCAACCTTATAGTTGGCCTCTGTATGTGTTTTGTATTTTATTACCTTTGGTTATTTAATTATTTCCTTGTTACTATATGAATTTCAATCATTTTCGATTTTACATTTAAATTTAAGTTTGCACATTAGCTCCATTTACATGCTCATGACCCAAAAATTCGATCAAATAACAAATTATACAAATACATATCAAATAAATGGGGAAGGGATTAGAGGTTACAACACTTTACTTCAAATAAAAGCAAAATAAACGGCAAAGAAACTTACAATAAACCAAAGATAAACCACTAATAAATAAAAATTAAATCATCAAGAAATCCTCTCAGGAACTAATTAAGGAGATGAATTCCTGATGATTTGATTAAAATCACTCTAAAATTCCTGCGAAACTCAAGAGTTAGCCCTTACTCACAAAACAACAATTATTATTTACAAAAAAAAATGAATTAAGTAAAAGTTGTGTAAAATATGTATAAATACTCATTTAAACATAAATCAACACTTAGTTAAACCTAACCTCATGATGATTGCATGCAAAACTAAGATATAACAAGACATGAATATATAATAACCGTAAATAACTTGAAAGTAAACACACATAATCAAGGCCAATGTGAGCCTGATTCTGGTGGAGCGGCGTCGCCTCCTGGCTAAGAGGCGACTTTATGTGAAGGGGCGACGCTTCTCTTCAATAAACACAGTACAAACTACATAGGTGTCACCTCTTCAATAGGCACAGTAGAAACTACATAAACCTTAACATCTAAGTAACTTTAAAACAAACACAAATAAGTAAAGATTGATGCAAATACACAAAGTTTGGCCACTAATACTCAGTACTTCACATATTCATGCTTCAATGTGACTTCAAGTAAACAATAAACAAGAAAACAAGCAATGAAAACCAAAGATAAAACTTTATATAAAATGAAGAACTTGAAGCTTAAAAATGAGAATTCTCACTGATTTGATCAATTTCAGAGCTCCTAACTTAACCCTCAGAGCTTGGTTTGTTGTTTTAAATGATCTTGAATGCAAGAACTCCTACTTTTTTTCAAGAAAGTGAATTCTCAAGCTATGAACTTTACTCCTTCTTCTCCTTTATTCTCTTTCTTCCTCCCTTTTTCCCTTTTTCTCTCAAAAATGTTCTTCCCTTTTTAAACCAATCTCTTCCTCTTCTTCTTGTCTAGGACAGCTAAAAAAACCTCCTAAAAAATCAATTAAGTCCTCCCTTTTAAGCTTCCAAACTTTGCCATTTTCCATTTTCCCAAAACTAAGGCCAAACATCCACCTTTCATTTTTCATCATTGCCTCTCCTTTTTCCAACCTTATTTCTACCCTAAAAGTCTCACTTTCATGCTCAAATTTGCAGAATAGAGATATGTGGGTACACCTTATGTGTAATAAGGCAAAAAAAATGCATTTAAGTAGGTGGGCCATGAAGAGGCGTTGCCTTTTTGTAGAGGCGGTCACCTCTTTGGCCCTGAGAACTACTATATTTGGGCCAAAGTGGGCTTTGGCCTTGGATTTGAAGCTTTGGGCCTTAGCTAGGTGTTTTAGCCTTAAATTTGACATTTTGGGCACTCGAGTCCATTTTAGAGAAGGTTTCGGGTTTTCTTGCATTCAAAATTTGTTCTATCTCATCATTGGGTTTTTATTGCGGGCCGACCAAACCGAGGGTATCCACAAATATAGTGGCTAAAATATTGGCCAAAAAGGAGCTAAAATAATTAAATATTATTCCACAAGAAAAAATATATATTTTTGAATATATAATCACTTTATATTGTATTATTTTGTCAGTCTTTATAATTAGTACAAATAGTAAAAGGTATAAACATCCAATTATAGATAGCAACATTCGAACTCATGTCTTCATTTACTCTCTTCAATCTGAGAATTGAACTGTTTCAATCAACTAAAAAAATTGTACCTCTTGAATTCAAAAAACTATTTTATCGTAAAACATGTATAACTTCACTAAAAAAATAAACATTTGCTTGGAAGGCTTCATTCAATTGCCAAGCTCTCTAAGACAATATTAGGAAGGGCTCGATTCGAAACCCCTCTCCCTATATATATATATATATATATATATTGTGCGGGCAATTTTCATGTTATATCTCCTAAGCATGGAAATAAAATTTGGCTCGAGAGTGGGAGTTTATTGGCAGCGGCCTTAGGTGTGTGCTGGTACTAGTGTATACATGTCGCTTCCCATATCAAAGTTTCATGTATTTTGTAATTTCTTAAATTTAATACTTTATTTTTTATTTATATAATAATTTTTTTGATGTTTTAATTTATTTATTTTTTGAACAAAAGAACTTCGTTGTATTAAACAAGAGGTTATCTCTAGCCAAAAAATCACACATACAGACACGAGCGGAGTACCACTCCTAGAAATCAGTAATCAAATGAGCTTTATTTAATAACAATATTTGGGCTTTAAATTATCTTACTAATTTATTAAAAATATTATTTATAAATAATTTTTACTTAATTTAAATATTTAAACAATTTATTAT
>CATIWM010381950.1:0-46092 GCA_949671775.1 Mallotus repandus
TTTATTTATATATTGAGAACCCAATTGTAAAATTATTATTGTTAGACTCATAATTGTTTATATATTTTTCCCTGTTCATCTTTTAATATTATTAATAAAAAATATTACATTTATAGTAAAAAAACTATTTTTGTTATATACGTAGTTCGCGCACATTAAATGCAACACATATTTCTTACAATAAACGCAACATGATGTGACTATTTTTGGAAATATATATTATATTTTTATTAATTATAATTATAATATTTGATAGATATTATAAATGTAATCATAAAATATAAATACATATAAAATAAAATAAAAATCTTGCAATTTATAGAGACGAGTATATCGATGTAAAATCTATTAAATTTTAACTAATTTAATTTATTCAAAATTTATATAGTCAAATGATAAGCTCATGAGTTCAATTTATGACAATAATAACTCTCTTAGAGTTATTAAAAAATTAATTTTATTTTATTTAAATAAAATTAAAAATAATAAAAATTTTATTAATAATTTATTAAACATGATTATATATAGTATAATTTAAATTTAAAATATCGGTATTTATCTTGAGGTCTTAGATTCAAATCCTGACTTTGCTTGAAATAATTAAAAAATATAATTCTCTCTCTCCGTTAACAACTAACAAACTAACGGTTAGCTGATAAAAATTATGAACATCTAATTTGAGAACAGCATAATTCAAACCTCTCACCCCTTCTCTTTTTCTTTTTTTAACATAGGTAATTGTTAGTATACCCTCTTTCTTCTTCTTTTTTTTTATCATAGATAATTGTTAGTATGTTAGTAGCTGGTAGGATTTGAACCCTCAATCATTGTATCACTGTGATGGGTGCTTACCATCAAGATCAACAAGTCTTGATCATCCCCTCTCTTCTCTCTTATAGTATTAAGAATTAACTATTTATACTAACTAGATTCACATGAGAATAATCCTAATTTTATAGAGCACTAATAAACGACACTATAAAAAAAAAAAAAAAACAAAGACATGTTATAAGGAATTAATTACATCCATGAATACGTGTGAATCATGCAGGCTAAAGTCATGATATGATAGAGGCTACTAAATTAAGTACCATCCATCCATCCATCCAAAACAAAAGAGAGAGTTGCCGGAACTATAGTTACTGGTAGTTGGGATTAAATGTCGAGGCGCGTGTGAACCCAACTTATGCGTTACGTGACTGCATGACTCTCGCGGCTCCAGGGCCAGGCCATGCATGTTGAGATCCATCATTCATCACATGCTTCTTTTCTACCAAATATACCCTGTTCCCTTACGCGGGCTCGGTGCTCACCACGTGGACGCTGAGTATGACACACTCAATAACAAGATTCAAGATATATTATCTTAATACAATATAGTTAGTTGATAAAAAAAATGACACATATTTTATGTTATAAATCATACTATTTATTGTACATAAAGTCAATTGTGTAAAAACTTTGCTTTACCATAATCATTACTAAGTATGTAATTGTAAAATTTCAAGCATATATATAATCTATAAATAAATAATTAGATTTTTTTTTATCATTTACACTAACACACGGAGCATGGATAAATAATTAGATTTTACTATATGAGTTTTTTTTCGCATTATAATAATTTAATAAATTATTATTTTAACTTTATCGATAATTATGTATAACTAACATAAATTTTATTAATTCATTTATCAATTTTTGGATGATTTTAGTTAAATATCATTGATCGGTAACATAGATAAAAATTCAATCGACCTTGGATAAAAATTTAATCGACCTTGTTGCCTTGCAAGTTTTATATCAATTAAACAAATGACACTTCAATTGTGAGAAAAATTATAGAATAACTTTAATTTTTATTTACTTTATTTTTTATTTATCATCATTAAATGAAAATGCATTAAACCATTCAATAATACTTATTAATAAAATAAAATTTACTTTGTAAAAAATAAATTATCAAGAAAAATTGAAACAAATTTTGATATATATATTTATATTAAGTTAATTATGGAAATTTTTTATAGTTATTATGGTCCTGGTAAAATCGACCCGATAACCCTCTCAACACTACGTGTTAGCCAATGTACAACATTAATTCCAAGAATTTACGAAAATCCTATTCAAATTGACCAACAAAGAAATTTTTTTTGGTGAAGAGCAAAAAAACAATTTTGTTTTGATAAAACGCCAAAAATAAGGCAGCGACTCGACGTGTTTTTAAAGCCTTATATTGCATTTGCATTATATATATAAAAAACACGCGCACCAATACAGTACACGCATAACACGCGCCGATATATATATATGTATGCGTATGTATATATATATTAATAGGGACACATTTCTATATATATACTACATATATTAATTTATTTACAGTTGAAAACCCAATTTCTCATTTCTCTCCCCCTCTCCTCTCCAAAACCCTCTCGCATTCGAACGCATGATTGCACAGATCAGGCCGCAACTACCATTTTTGTGTGCTTCTTATTTCTTGTTTCTTTATATGTTTTGAGTGAGTTATGCTTGTGGCTCTGCTGCTGCTGCTTCTTCCTCTTCTTCTCTAATATTAGTATTATTATTTTTTAAATAAAAGAGTGAAGAATAAGAAGTGTGCGTGTTTGTTTGGCGATGGCTACTGCTGCTCCTACCTCTTCGGGTTCTTCACCGGCGAAGAAATGCTTCAATCCCGATTGTACGGACTTCAAAATCAGGAAAGGCTGGCGTCTCCGTTCTGGAGATTTTGCTGAGCTTTGTGATCGATGCGCGTGAGTTCCTTTTTTTTTTTAATTTATTCATTTATTTATTGTTGACTCGCTGCTCTCTTACTCTTATTTATTATCATTTTCTGTCAATGGTGAAAATCATAATTTGGTGTCAGTTCTTAGGTTTAAGGATATCTGCAGTGGTGTTTTGAAGGTTTTTATTTCGTTATTTTGCTTAATTTAGGAAGTAGTTATAGTTCCAATTTCAAAGCTTGAAATTGGGGGTTTGTTGGAGGTTAATTTCGGAAATTTTGGCTTTCTTTTTTTTCTCTAAAAAAAATGGATGCCCTTTACCTTTCTTTCTGCAACGTGTTTCAACTAATGTCAAGATTTGGATCTTTACTCACTTTTTTTTTCTTTTCCCCCCTTTTCTTTTGGTCTGATGATGAACATATTATATAGCCTACTAAGTTTAGCTAATGCTTCTGGGTGCTGATGATGTTGTAATTGTTGCGCGTTTTGAGAATAATTAGTCGCCAGTTAAAATTGAGCTTTT
This sequence comes from Mallotus repandus, assembly GCA_949671775.1. Lineage (NCBI taxonomy): Eukaryota > Viridiplantae > Streptophyta > Magnoliopsida > Malpighiales > Euphorbiaceae > Mallotus > Mallotus repandus. The sequence goes on from CATIWM010381950.1 coordinate 3,268, forward strand.
GAAACGTTGGACCAAAAGGAGTTGATATAGATATCAATGGTGATCATGCAATGGTCTCTGATATTTTGCGCATATAGTTTTTTTTTTTTTCAGTTGAAGGTTCATTTCAGTCGAGAGTTCAGTTCATAATGTATTTCTTAATGATTATCTTTAATACCTTTAACTAATTGAGAGCATGCGTATAAATGCTGGTGACTTGCTTGGGACTTCAGTCATGCTCAGAAATGGGAAACAAGTCATATAGAGTGAAAGGTGATGTTAAAGTTTATGCTGTTTGTTGCGGCCACTTCTTTAGAATGGGAAACAAGTCATTTCATCTGGGATAATTCTTGTATATTTCTGATTATAATTTTTACATGATTTCCATCGTCAGTTATGCTATTGGTCTCTGTGTTATGGTAATTATTTATTGCCTTTATCATTATATGTTTAATTTCTTTTGGCAGTTGAGGTGGAGGCATTCTTTTATAATTTGGATATGTTAAAATACCCTCTGCTTGTCTTGCCTTCTATTTTTGGTTTATTTGCTTTTTCCATCATGGTGTTGTATTTTGAAGATTTGATGTCATCTTTCCTTCGGTTAACGTAAAATTTTGCACGGCTTTGTGATTTAGTTCTACATTTGAGGAGGGTAGATACTGTGAGACATTCCACTTGAATGCCACTGGTTGGAGATGTTGTGAATCTTGTGGGAAGGTGAGCAGATTAGTCTGCCTGATTTAGGTGCTTTCTGGTGCTAAATTATATGGTTTAAGTCTTTCACACTTATTCTGCTATTATTGTGAATCATTTCGCTGTTTATTTTCTGCTGCAGCGAGTTCATTGTGGATGCATTGTTTCAATTCATGCATTTATACTATTGGATGCTGGAGGGATTGAGTGCATGGCATGTGCAAGAAAAAATGTTGTTTTGGTAAAGGTTCCTTCTAATACTTCCAATTGGACTACAGCTCTTCTGCATTCTTGATGTCTGTTTATGTTTTTCTTATATAGTTCTGTAATTTGGATAAATCTTATTCCATTTGGTCTTTCTGCTGTATTTATAACCATTGAATTGAACTGGGTCTTTGCTTTATACCTTTTATGTCAGCCATCAAGTACCCCATGGCCACCTCCTTTATTTTACAATACACCTTTATCTGAGAGATTCAAAGACCTTTCTGTCAAAAATTGGAGTCAATTAGCTGGATCAGGTCCAGTGCCATGGCGACAAGCTCCCAGTTTGTTCAATTCCTCTATATCTCACTCTGAAGTGCATCCAAGGACACTATATGAAATTGACCGAATTGGTACTAGTGAAAGATCATCTGGTGCGTCTTTGGAGAAAGGGAGACTGGACGATCTAATAAATGGGAATTTGAAGCTTGGTACACGGGATATACTTGAGAATGGGAGTTCAGGTATGAATCCTTTACCTGCAATTCTTATGCTACTTCAGGGAAAGCAATCCATGATTGTTTGGGATCATGTTGCTGTGATATATAAAAACAATGTGCTGGAAGCCGCAAATTTTTTGCTAACCTGTTGTACCATTTTGTTGCAGGAGCCAGTAGTGAGGGGAAACCTGGTTCATGCTTAAGTGTATCACACCAGCCTTCTTCTTTAAGGGAGGATCCATCTGCTCCACAAAGAATGTGTATACCTTTTGCATCTCTGAATGAACCAAATAGTGGGGTGTCAGGAACTCCTATACGGCAACCTGCTCCACCACTTGCAAAGCAGTACCACGGAAATTTGCATAATGGAGTTGATTCAGCAGCTGATACTAACATACGTAATGGAAGGCCTCGTGTAGATGCCCGTGCTAGAAGCCAATTACTTCCTCGGTATTGGCCGAGGTTTACTGATGAAGAGCTACAGCAGATCTCTGGAAAGTATCCTTTGATTCAAAGATTTATTATTCAAGACAAATTATGTTTATGAAAACTGGCTTCCCTTAAAATTTATTCTTTTGACATATGAAGAGGCGTTAGATTCTATGAGATTGGTTAACCTCTATTGTTTTTCAGCTTTCTCTTTCCTTTTCCCTTAACCATTCCAAAGTTCAAATTCAGTAATCACCCCTTTGTTCGAGAAAATGTTGAGTGCTAGTGATGCCGGGCGAATTGGACGCCTAGTGTTGCCAAAAAAATGTGCAGAGGTTAGTCCTTGTGCTTAGTTTGACCTTACACTTTATCAAGAATTTTCATTCTGATTATTTTCATTTGAAGTGAAGATTTACGAGACAGATATAGTTGCAAGTCCGTTTAGGCATGGCATGCTAATGTGCTTTTGATTTTGTTCCCAGAACTGTTGGTTAGTAGTTTATTCTGTATGTACTGTTGAAGGGATTTGGACATGAATATAAGTAGAAAGGAGAATTAATGTTAACGAAAAGTAATCACCAAAATGACCATGAGTCATGCCATTACCTCTTTTGTTATCTTCCTTGTTGCTTCTTTCTGTGAACATTATGTAAAGAAAGATGAATATATCTTGTTTTGTTTAAGTATATTCTTGAGTTTATAGCTGTGGTTTGACTCGTGAAACCACCCATCTGGAGGAGAGTCATCAGGTTACTGGAATAACTTGGATACTGATCACATAATTTCATGTGGTATACATTTTGTAAATTGTGTCTTTTTCTCTCCTTATGGTTTGTCATCATTTCTTTCTTAAAATACCTCAGTGCAAATAATTTGTGACAGGCTTATTTTCCACCAATTGCACATCCTGAAGGGCTGCCTCTTAAGGTCCAGGATTCTAAAGGCAGAGAGTGGATATTTCAGTTTCGCTTCTGGCCCAACAATAATAGCAGAATGTATGTTCTGGAGGGGGTAACTCCATGCATACAAAATATGCGATTGCAAGCAGGCGATATAGGTAACCACCAAATGTGGAAAGAAGCATAAGTTCTAGACTTTGATTTTTTTGGAATAAAACTTTTATTGCTTGTATGATCTATCTGATTTTGAGGTCTTTCTGGATGTAGTTGATCAATTTTCATGTGATTTTTTCAATGATCTGGCTCTTATTTGATGTTTCAATTTTACTTGTTCCATGCCTCTGTCTTTGAAGTTTGAATTCATCTTGTCATGCGGTGTCAACCTTTTTATACTTTACAGCATAATGGTTTGAGTTCCTGGTATGGTAACTGAAATTCGACTCTGTTTCCTCAGTAACATTTAGTCGATTAGAGCCAGAAGGAAAGTTGGTTATGGGATTCAGGAAGACATCAAATGTTCCGTCACCTGATCAGGTATGACTTTGTAAAATTAATTGCTAAGTGCATTTTTAGGCTGTCTATTTTTGCATGTGGAGGGCAAGGAGAATTGGAAATGATTTTAATATGGGGAATGGAGAATTGCACTACTTGAAATCTTGACCTATATTCTACCCTCTTCGATGGTTTTATAATGGGTGTAACTTCATTTGCTGATGATTTTGCACCTAATTAACTTTGATTTCATTCCTCATAATTTGATGTTAAGCCAGTAAATTAACTCTACCTTATGTGTTTCCATTTACAGGACAATGATACAAGCAAGACCGGTAATGGTGTTTCTACAAATGGAGATGTTAGTACTACAAAAACTGTTATGCTGAAGTTGCTTGAACTGTATATCATTTAGAATATGAACTTACCATAACCTTGTTTCCATCAACCAAACAGGCTGAATTGGCTGATCCCAGTCCTTGGTCTAAAGTTGACAAGTCAGGCTACATAGCAAAAGAAGTTCTTGAAGCAAAATCCTCAATCAAAAAAAGAAAGAGCAGCACACTGGGCTCAAGGAGCAAGCGGCTGAGAATTGAAAATGAAGACATGATAGAACTGAAGCTGACATGGGAAGAAGCACAAGGGTTGCTCCGTCCCCCTCCTGACCACATTCCTAGTGTTGTTGTGATTGAAGGATTTGAGTTTGAGGAATATGAGGTTTTGATTATTTCCTTTTTTCTGATGCTAGTAATTTTTATGTTTTATCTGCCTTTGTTTGTGCCTATGTTTACAGTCAATAGAGCTAGATTACTTGATTTTTATGACTGTTGTTCTGTGTGTTTGTTTCTTTGTCCATTCGCCATTTTATAGTAGCCCCAATAAAATGTATTGCACTTTGTTTATGTAGCATGATATATAGCTCACTGAAATGAACCCAAAGATCTGATGGTAGTAAGGACCACTTGAATTTTGGTTGTCCCGGCCCTGCTAGGTGACCGAAGGTGTAAATTGTAGTCTGGGGCTGCAAAATGTTACATACATTTAAAGTAGGGACTGGGGGGTTGATATTGACCTGGTTGGACTGATGGTAAAATGGCCTACTTTGGGGTGAACACCTGCATGGATTTTCCTTTACCATCGAAGAACATTTTTATTTGCCAGAGGATTAGTTGAACCTACCTTAAGATGAATAGTTTGCATTTTCAACCTCGTGGAGCTTCTGTTTATTATTACTCACATACCTACTGTGACAGGATGCACCAATTCTTGGAAAGCCAACAATATTTGCTACTGATCATTCAGGGTAAGTTTCTTTAGCACTTTACCTCTTGAAGATTCTTGTCTTCATTTGGTGTGTTATCGCTGGAGAATATGTTATTTTTCCATCTTTTTAGGAGCCTTTGTATGTTTGGTAATGAGTTGATCATAGTTGTGGATTATTATCCTAACTGTTGATAAATGGGAAATAATGTTTTAAATTTTAATCTTAGTATCATACCCTTAGCCCTTTGCCCTCTACGCCCTTTTCTTTTTCTGCTGGTATCTGCGTCATGTATATATTATCCTCTGTCAATTATAAAACTTAAAAGTAAATTATTTTTCATTAGAATTAATACAATTTTCCTTCTTGTAGATTTGTCTTTCTTTTGTCCCTTTGAGGCCCGGGCCAAGAAAATTCTAATATTCTGTTTGTTTTGTCAGTCAAAAGGTTCAATGGGTTCAATGTGAAGATTGTTCTAAATGGCGAAAATTGCCTGCCAGTGCTGATCTTCCTTCCAAGTGGACATGTAGTGGCAATTCTTGGGATCCAGAAAGGTATATCAACTTGCTTTTTTGATGTGAGTTCCTCTATGTATTCTACATTCTATGCTTTGGGGGGATTTTTGGATGGACTCAGAGCTCTGAAGTTTTGAGTGGTGGCATGGTGAAAAACCATTTAATTTTTCATCTGTTTACAAGATGCAAACATTCATTCGGGGGCTAAATTGTTGAGTGTGCAATTCAAACTGAGTACAGGTTTTCCAATATTAATGCTCTCCTATTCTGATTTCGCCAGAACATTTGTGAACTGCTATTAAGTTCTCTTGGATAAATTATGCTATTGGACTACTGCCACTTATTTGAGTGTTAAAGTTTCTAAAGGATTATTGGACTTTCTTGCATTGACTTGGGGAGGTTAATGGGCACTTTCTATTGGTTGTTCTTTGTTTGTTCATAGTATGCATTTGTCATGGTGCATGGTAAAATAATGGATAACCGACTAAGTCATTTATGCATACTATTTTTTTGCACACTGACCTTATCTGGCTACCGATGAATTGCAGCCTCTGATTAGTGCATTAAGATTTTTATATTCTTGTGTCCGTAGGTCGTCGTGTTCAGCAGCTCAAGAACTGACAACAGAACGGATTGAAGATCTACTACCATCTTGTAATTTAGGTATAAATTACTCGGAACAAATTTGCAAAATTGTCTTTTCCTCCATGTTTCACCATTCTTACTTGGTAAATCAGCCTTGATGCCAAGTACCACAATCATTTACATTCTACACTTTTTGCTAATCTTGATACATGCATGTCGATGATTTCAAACTGGTCTCTTGTTTAAATGCTGGTTTTCTTGTTTCCTGCAACTTCCCAATTTGCAATTGGTATTATGATTGTGAATCTGTAGCTGCCTCCAAGAAAATGAAGGCTGCTAAACAGGATATGGAGAATGTGGAAGCGTTAGAGGGGCTGGACACTCTTGCTAACCTTGCTATTTTAGGAGAGAATGAGGCACTCCCAACTTCATCACAGGCCACCACAAAGCACCCTCGACATAGACCTGGTTGCTCCTGTATTGTGTGCATTCAGCCACCGAGTGGGAAGGGCCCCAAACACAAGCAGACATGCACATGTAATGTCTGCCAAACAGTGAAGCGCCGTTTCAAAACCTTAATGATGAAGCGTGAGAAGAAGCAATCGGAGAAAGAAGCAGAAAGTACAAGGAAAAAACAGCAGCAACCTCTACCTGAAAAATTGTTGGATGATGACCCCTCACCATCTAGTAACACTGGGAGTAGCAGCCCGAACAAGAAAAAGGTGGTCAGTGAAGGTTCCGATGATGATCCCAACAAAACAAAATCTTCCACTTCACCTTTTAAAGGTCAAATTGACCTCAATATCCAGCCAGAGCGGGAGGAAGAGTTATCACCTGGTTCTGATTCTGGAAGCATGATGAAGATGATCCAGGACGCCACTGAGAGGTATCTCAGGCAGCAGAAATTTTTGAGCTCTGATGGTGACACTGTTTCAGCAGGTAAGCAAACACTGGCTGGACATGCAATGACTGAAAAAATTGGTAATGGTATAACACTTGGCAGCGGCCATCAAGATTCTGATAATGATCTTCCTCCAACTTTATCCACAAAAGTGTCTGCATCCTCTCCAGCAACAGGATAAAACATGCTTCTTTCTAGTCAATGCTATATTGATCATCCACGAAGGACTGTGGAAGCTCAATACGAGGGTACTTCTGTTTGTACATTTCCACAACGTCACAGTGCTTCTTTGGTCTGTACATAAACTAGAGGTAGGAAGCAGGCAATGACATGGTTGAGAAACCAATAATTTTGGTGATTCATATACTACTATGATGTGCTATTCTCTACTGTAACTGAAGCGGATGCTGACTAGTTTAGACCTTAGATCCTGAGTGACACGTTTACTTATTCAAGTGGGTGGTAGGTTGAAGCTATGTAGTTGATTTTTAGGAGCTCACCACTACTCTCGTTCAGGATCTCGGACAATGTAACTAAGCTTGCCAGTTTTTTTCACTTAGTAAAATGAGGAATTGTTTTCAGGTAAATCTTATGTCATCTGTCGATTGCCGTCAACAGGTAGAAGCATGACAAGAATCGTCTGTTCTAATATAACCAGCTTTTCGAAATAAATTTTTACTTCGTAAAACTAACCATTGACAGCATCTAATAAAACCAACATTTTTATGGGGTTCTATTTTTTAACATTTCAAACTCTTCATGGTTTATTTATATCTGTTTCTATTCAATCTATATAAATTTTAACCACATTATTATTTGCCTTTTCTCAAATTTTATATTTTAATATTAAATGATTAATACATATTCAACTAATGAATATGTATCGATATATATCACAGTTTAATGTACATATGAGCTACATTTTCAAGTCCTTGAGTATTTTTCTAAATATTAAGCATATGCATATATACAAATGAAGTCGGTGGTGCTTTCCAATTATAGCATAGTACCAAATTTACATAGCTAGCTAGATAAAAAGACAAGTGGCTGACATTTTTTTTTTTTTTTTTTTGCTTCAGAGCATTAATCTTGGGAAATGGTATCAATCAATCAATTTGTCAATCCCTATTTGTGGCATTGTAGTTGAGAGAGGAAAGCAAAGGAAGACCAAGTCAACCGAAATCAACTCTGAAAAGGGTTAGCCATACTTTGCAATGGTTCTAAACAAACTTTCAGTTACGCTTGGCTGGTCCTAATATCAAAACAACTTCAAGCCTCTCGTACCTTTGTCTCATACAAACCAAAAATAATCAATCTTACTTACCCCCACATCCTATTTTCATTTGCCAAGCTTTTTTACTTTCATTAATTTTCTTGGTGATAATTCTTCTGGTGGCGTCACATGTTCTCCTCTTCCTCCTCATTAGGCAGCAGGTAATGAAGAGGAAGATGATAATTAATACTTCTTAACACATGATTGAACAAAAGCCATAGTCTTTATTTGGGCAGGTCTTATAAATATATAGCAGCATTAACCTTTTCCAATAATCTTATTCACATTAAACTAGTACATACATTTGCAGAAGAAAAAAAAAAGCAAGCTTTTATCAAGATGAATGATTTATTTTCAAGTTCGTTTAAAAAATATACTGACCTTAAGCAGCAAGCATATCTTGACGATGTGGAGGCTGGTAAGGAGACAATGAATCTTGATAAATTCTTTGAAGATGTTGAGAATGTTAAGGATGACATGAAAATTATTGAGAATCTGCACAAGAGTTTGCAAGAAGCTAATGAAGAAAGCAAGATTGTGCATAATGCAAAGACTGTGAAAAGTCTCCGTGCTCGAATGGACTCTGATGTTGAATTAGTCTTGAAACGAGCAAAAATCGTCAAGGGGAAGCTTGAAGCTTTAGAACGTTCGAATGCAACTGCAAGAAATCTTCCAGGTTGTGGTCCAGGATCATCTGCAGATCGAACCAGGACATCTGTTGTCAGCGGTTTGGGGAAAAAGCTGAAGGATCTTATGGATGCGTTTCAGAACCTTAGAGCTAAAATGACAGCTGAATATAAAGAAACTGTGGAACGCAGGTACTTCACAATTACAGGAGAGAAGGCAAGTGAAGAAACAATTGAGAATTTGATATCAAGTGGAGAAAGTGAAAGTTTCCTGCAGAAAGCAATTCAGGATCAAGGGAGAGGTCAGATTCTTGATACAATATCAGAAATTCAAGAAAGACATGATGCAGTGAAGGAGATAGAGAAGAACTTGATTGAGCTCCACCAGGTTTTCTTGGACATGGCTGCTCTAGTGGAAGCTCAGGGTCATCAGCTCAATGACATTGAGAGTCACGTGGCACATGCTAGCTCCTTCGTCCGGCGAGGGACTGATAACCTTCAGGAGGCCAGGGAATATCAGAAAAGTTCTAGGAAGTGGGCGTGCATTGCCATTTATGGTGGTGTCGTAGTGCTTCTTTTTCTATTACTGCCTCTAGTACCACAAATTTTGACGCTCTTGTAGGAAGAGGAACAGAAGTAAGAAGTGAGGTGTTCTTCTTGTAACTCTGGAATTATGCATTTGAATTTCACTGGAGCGAAAAATTGTTAGATTATTTAGCAACTTTGGAAAAAAACTTTAGTTTTAGTCTCCAAAGATTGCAATTTCAATGTTTCAAACTTGCATTCTAACAGAAACAGAATTTGTCAAGATAGTTCAGAAAAAAAAATGTTTCCTCTGTAAATAGATCATCCATGTCATGAAGGAGGTAATAAATTTTGATAAAAACTTCCTGCATAAACCAACTTCTCATTTCAACCAGAAAACAATTTGTTAAAGCCGGCACAAAGATTACAGAGGAATAAGGTTTTTTTTTTTTCTTGAGCATTGGTTGAAGTTAAAGTTGGAGAATTTCCAGCCATGGCAAGCTCACTTTATCACAACTGCTGAAAATGCTCTGGCAAAAAAGAAAGTTTTACAAGCATTTAATGACATACATGGGCACAGGCAAATTACGGTCCGCCTACTTCCGTTCCATCATGGCCGGAATCTATAAAGTTCTGCTGTCATGCAATAATTCTAGTTCGATTAAATGCATACACATAATAAAATACACCCCCCACCGATACACAAATGCATAAACTGCTTCAAAAACGATGCCAGCCCTCTGCCACAGGATCATATTAGCCGCCATGGGCATACAATTGTGGCTCGATGAAATTTTTGCCTGTCAGCTAGGCTATAATGAATTTCTTTATCCACCAACTGCAAACTACACTCCAAAGAAAATAACATCCACTGCTGCAGTATTCACTCGTCTGCTCTAAAATTGAAGACCCTTTTTCATACAATAAAAAATCAAAAGGTGAATAAATAATTGTAAAAGCAAGCACTAAATTGAAGAACAAATTATTTACACAACATAACACAAAGAATAATCTCAATTTAATGGTTCAGCCAATCACCAAAATGTATACAGGCTCTTACAAAATTAGTAATCCTTACAACTCATTGCTGAGGTTTCTACCATGTCGCAGCACCAAACAAGACACAACCATATATTGCATAACCCAAACCAAATGAGTTTTCAAATCTACAAGATTACCAATTTCAATCAAGTACCAGCACTCGGCAAAGCTGCCATAAAAGAATTATATGAAGACTCCAGATCGAAGTGTAGCTGCCGAGCCTGCTGCTCTGTCAGCTCATCAGACGCCCCCATCTTTGACAGCCTAGAAATCCAATCTTTCATTTTTATCTTCCCCTCAAAATCAGGTGGCAAGATGCTCAATTTATGAAGTGAAGCTGAGAGGTCTGAGAGCAGAGGGTACACCTGATCCACTGCCACCATATTTAGTTTCAAGGAATCCATAGCTGTAATAAAATTCTGCACGCACTCCGCCACAATGGCAGCAGAGGTAGTTGCTGAGGCAGCTGCAGCAGCCCGATGTTCCACTGTGGCAGGTACCCCAGAGGTCACCAAACGGTTTATAGCAGCTGGACAATCCATCTTGTAAGTGTCGGCAAAGCGCTCAATACTAGGAACTATATCTTTCAGAGAGGAGGCTAGGGTTTTGAAATGAGCAATAAGTTTCTGGCACTCAGTTTCATACTCAGATGAAGAGATGATGTCGCGAATGTAGGCCTTTTCAAGCTTCTCTGTGGCTTTAATTATGGCATAGAGCTCAGCAAAGTTCTCATACATTTCTCTTTCGCGCTTGTCGTTCCATAGCTTGACCTCCATTGGATATATGTAAAAGCTTTATAAAAAATAAAAAAATCCACTCTCAAAGTTAGATATACTAGGGTATGGTATGCGTGGAGGATTGGAGAAGAGAACGGGACACGCGCAAAGAGCACTGGCCTTCTTCGCTGAAAAAACAATCAAATAAAAGGAGATTAAACATTATTAGACAACATTATTATACATAAAATGCTAATTGCCCCTATCCAAAGCACAGCAAACACAGTGTCAAGTCTACAAGCAAGATGTGCATTCGTCCTCCACTCATATGGATCATTTACCTTCCATGAGGATCATAAATAGAATTCCTCCCAAATTAACTACCTTAAGCAACAATTAACAGAAGTAAATAAGAAAACAGAAACGATACAAATTGAAAAAAAGAACACACAAAACCCAACTGTGGGGCTGAATTTTCACTTTCAAATGATAACCACAAAGCAAAATGCTTGATTCAACTAATCATACAACCAATACTACATGTGTCAAGCACTAATAGATAGATAACAAACAAACATTAATCGAACAAAAAGGACCAAGCTTTCTCCATTATTTTCGAATCCTTCAGAACAAAAGAGGGATACGATAGCGGATCTTAAATTCAGAACAAAAGATCAAACAAACACCCTTCAAAATTCACAAAACCAAAAACCACCCTTTTCAAATTCCTACCTCTAGATCATCCTAAAAACACGATGAATCCAAAAAACAAGAACATCCCAAAACCTCTAAAAGGCTTTTCTTTTATTATTTATATCATATTTCGAAAACAGGAAACAACAGATGACGATAAAAAAATTTATATAAAACAAAGGAGAGAGAGAGAGAGAAGGAAAGCGTACTTACAGGAAGTGAAAAAACGCGGCTTTGAATAACGTGAAGGCTCAATCTTTTGCTCTGTGAGACAAGAGAAGAAGCAAAAGCGAAAGAAAAAGAAAGATTTTATGGTAAATTTGTGTTGGTTTATCGTATTGTATTATTTGAGAGAGAAGAGGAGAAGAGCAAAGGGGTTGCGTGTGGGCTCGCTTATATGATTATTGCTGCTTACGGCATCTACGTGTAGCAGTTGGGATGATCAGAACCACCAAATATTTTTTTCATATTAAAAAAAATCCGTTACGTTCTGTTACGGTGATATGATGCTACATTAGGCTTCATAGCCTCGCACGCCTTTTGTCCAATCATTTCCTTTATTCTTCTCATTCGTTGCCGACGGGCAAGCCCAATATGGATCACACTCTTACAACTTAGGCCCATTTATGCAATTTCAATTATTTTATTTTTATTTAATTTTTTTTGAAGGAAAATGCAATTTCAATTATTGATTATGTGATACCAACATTTTAGAGACTAATAAGAAAAAAAATTTCTTCTTATACATCATATATTAAGAAATGAATATATTTTAGTGATAAACTAATAAAGGCAACTTTGATTTAGTTATATGCCACATTGATCAAGTTGTTTTATTATATTGTGAAATTTGATTCATTATTTGGTTACATTTTACAAAAATAGTTTAGCTTTTTTCCACAAGTTAATTTGAGAAAATGAAAAAACTTAACGTCGAATTCTCCACGATATTTATGAGGATTTTAACTATTAGATTAAAAGTAGTTTTAACTTTATCGGTAGAAATTATAATCATGGATATTCTACTTCTATATACCAAATAAATAAGAACAATGTTGTTCAAATAAATAAAAATAAACAAAACAAGATAGAGATGGGAGTGGGGTACTTTGGTAACTTCACGTCCACCTAACTCTCTTATCTTCGTTATTATTGTGTTGTCTTAAAAAAAAAAGGCTTATGAAGTTATAATGGTAAGCATCTAACTTGTAAAATTGCATGCCAACGAGGATTGAGGAATAAATTATAGGAATAATTATAAATTTGGTGTCTCAATTTTTGTAATTTTTTTATTTGAGTGTCTGAATTTTTTTTTTTTTTTACAATCAAGTGTTTGAACTTTAGAAAAATATACCAATGTAGTGTCTCCAGTAGATTTAATGTGAGTCAGATCAAACATGACTCACTTTTATCCTAGTTATTAGTCATATCATGTGTCACGTGTATTGCATTACTTAAAGGACAAAATTAACCTTATTAAAAATTATAAATTGACAAAAATAACTTTAATATTAACTTTTGCCACAGCCATTTAATGTGACTGAATAAGGATCATTTTATCATTTTAATAATGCAACACCTGTAACAAATGACATGGTTAATGACTGGAATAAAAGTGGATCATGTTTGATCTCACTGAGCACCCAGTCAATATTAAATCGATCAGAGACACTACATTGGTATGATTTTCTAAAGTTCAAACACTTTATTACAAAAAAAAAAAATTCAGACACTCAAATAGAAAAACCACAAAAATTGAGACACCAAATTTGTAATTTTTCCTAAATTATATATATATATGTATGTATGTATATAGTTTTAAGATAATTAACTTTCATTGACAAATAAGAAAGAGTGCATCAAAAATAGATAGATTCAATACAATAACTCTTTTTAGATGTACTCTTAACACATTGAAGCTTGAACTAAAAAGATATACAATAGAAAATGACCAAATAAACATAAAAAACCATAAATATAACTGGTTCCAATAAGGTGGACAATGAAATTCAACATCCGAGCACCTATTAACAGTGCTGTGAATTTCTTTAAGGAAATGATAATTCCAGTTGGTAGGTTGGACCAAATTTTCTCCATTGTCCAAAATCAAATTGGTGGCTTTAATGGTGCTCACCTTGAACTAATGCATAAAACTAGCCATTCATAGATATACTTGATCAACATGTAGACTAAGCTAAGGATCTACAAATCTGAGAGTATATAAGGATCTACAAATCTAAGAGTATATAAGGATCTACAAATCTGAGAGTATATAAGGATCTACAAATCTGAGAGTATATCCTTTTATCAAGCACAAAAATTTTCACTAAGGAGAAAATAAAATCATTACACAGTGAGTAAAAGTAGGATATATCCTTGGATCAAAAAAACAGTGATTATTCTAAAAAAAACATAACTATACAAAAAAAATAAAAGGAAAGGTCCATTTTCGGGCAAAAAATTACCAGAAGGCCTTTCTCTCTACTATTAAGGAAACAAAAAACAAGAAAACAATAATTGTCTAGTAAAAGAGAAAAGAGAAAATTTCAAGATTTCTTATATAAATTCATTGATAGATAAGTATCTATTATATTTACATCATAACTAGTCGTCAATCCGCGTGTTGCGTGGACTATGAATAATATATATTTTAAAATCCACACACAAAAAAAAAGAAAAAAAAAATATATATATAGCAATTGTAATTAAAATAAATAGAATGAAATGAATAATAAGGTGAAAACTAAAATAAATAAAATAAAATTATCCTTTAATTAAATTATCAAATTTAACCAAATAATTAGCTAATCACAAACTATAATAAAATATCATATAAAAATCGATATACTTGGAGACAAATTTAAAATAACAACTGAAAGCAATTATTTTTATAACTATATTGAGAAAAACGTGATGTTTGAGTATATGATGCTACATCATTATAGAGTTAGGGTTTGAAAAAGAGGAAAAAAAATAAAAAATTTAAATTTGAGATTAAAAAAGAAAAAATATTAAGAAAATTAAATATAATTATAACATTAATATTTTCAAACAGACTAACAAAACTATTGGATGCACACTAATTACATTGATTAACTATACAATTCGATAAGTCTTTATATACTGATCAGCAGGAAGAGTCAATACCCCTCATCCTACAGCTTTCATGTATTGTAACAACACATTCTAACAAAAATAAAAACAACAATTTTTTTTTCAAAATTAACAGAATATATAATCACAATAAAATAAAAAATAAACAAAATTATTTTAGTAGAGAAGAACATATCTTATTTTTTAATATGAATAATAGAAAAAAACTCAATTTAAACATATTGAGTCAAATAATAGAATTTACGTTAAATAAATAGAAAAGAAAGATGTATTTGTTATTGAATAGATGAGAGGACGTTAAATAAATAGAAGAGAAAGATGAAATAGAATTATAGTGTTTTGAATAAAATAAAAAATTTATATTTTTTAATTAAAAAATATAAATTTTTAGAATTCAACACGTAAATATTTAGAGCTGAATATTGAATTATGAGGAGAGATACGTGTTAAAATTTGAGCTGAATGACTTTGAAGTTCAGAATTTAATATATATATATATATATATATATATTAGTTTGAGTTAATGTCCGAAATTCATTAAAATTATATGCACTATTATTTAAATTTAAATATATTTAAAATAAAAATAATTCCTTTCAACTAATTTAAATAGGGAGTAATTTAAAACTAAACTTGCATGCATCGGTAAAAAAAAAAAAATGGTGGTTATCTTCTAGTAAATAGCGTAGCAATAAAAACAACCCAAAGAATAATAGTAATTAAAAAAGAAAGTCCCAAATGAGACTGACTTGTAGGATGTTATATCCGGGAATGAAACTCAGAGGACCAATGAAAACCAGGTATCTTTTTCCTCTTCTAGCTTCTAGTCTGATAGCAATAGATGAGTGAAGAGTACCTCTCCATAAATATACATTGAGGACTCTCTCTAGATATCGAATAAATATGATTTATGTTCACATCAATTTGAGAAAGTTCCAAATCAGAGAAATTGATCTTTGATCATGCATGAGATGATATTATTATTCTGATTGATTGAATCTAATATTTGTCTAGAATTTTTGTTATGAAGAGAGAATATTTTATATTGAATTTTGTTTTTTTTTTTACATTATAAAAGGGTCTATTTATAGTGTCTAAAAATAAAGATAAAAGAGAAAAAATATTTTACAATAAGAAATAACTTCTACAACAAGAAAAATTTATATAATTATGCTAATATATCATGATCCCTATAACCATGCTA
The DNA here is from genome assembly GCA_949671775.1 of Mallotus repandus. NCBI lineage: Eukaryota > Viridiplantae > Streptophyta > Magnoliopsida > Malpighiales > Euphorbiaceae > Mallotus > Mallotus repandus. Next base: position 18,918 of record CATIWM010381950.1, read on the forward strand.
ATAGAGAAAGGAATATTGGTAAAAAACAAGGACCCTCCTAGACATAATTTTTAACTGCACTTCCATTTTTAACTGCACTTCCATATTAATTTCCCCGTATCCTTGCATTTGAATGCAAACATCACCAAATCGTAGATTTGGGTGCGCAGGCATTCCACAATGCATGAGGGAATTTGAGTATTTTGTATAACTTTTAAAACTAGATCAGCTTAGATATACTTCAGATCAACTTGTCCGGAGCTAAACTAAGTTGACATATATGTGGGAATTCTGGAACCATGTACTCTGTCTTCGGCCTTCTTTGCCTGAGAGAAATGTATAGAAGAAAAACTCAAATTAATGTCACACATAATTAACACTTAGATGATATGATATAAATTTAAAATTAAAGGGTAAGATCTTTTATGTACTTCCTGCTCCCAATTTGTGTTCATTGCCATGGCTACAAGCAAAAATGCTTGAAGGGAACTACCACATATAATTCCCATCCAAAGTCCCTGCAACAATCAGAAATCAAATTGATCCGGAGAAGTTTTGCCTATTATGCGTGTATTATACTTAATAGTTAAATTTATGACATATAATATATAAGAAATGATCTGCTCCAAAAGCAGGAATAAAAAAGGAGGGGGCCATGTGCTTTTACAAAAAAAATCAATTCAAAAGAAACTCGTCTAAAAAAATTCAATTAAAAAAATTCAGGCGGCTATCATCACCCATAATATATATACACGTCCCATTTTTGTTGGCTAAAATACTAAAAAGTATAAATCACAGATTCATCAATCATGTATAATACTCTGGGTGTAAGTAATATAATATTCAATAAGTAGTGATCTATGTTGCAGTTAAGTTGATTATGCTTAGTAGTTTAGCTTTCCTCCAAGATGGAAGACAAAAGTCAGAACTATAGCAGAAGGAAGACCCACTAGGTAGTAAGCTCCTAAGTTTACACATGCACCCATCTTTTGCCAACCACAGCCTCTGGCAGTACCTGCATTAATTTGCAAAGGTTGATATGAAATGAATGTTTGCCTAGAGAATGAAACTGCCATAAGAGTTCAACCTGATAGTACTGCCTGCATTCCATCCATGAAATTGGATATAGCAAGCACTGGAATTATAGATGCCAGATATCTGGCAACTTCCTTTTCATAGGTGTATAAATAGCCCCACACATCCCTTACCGCTACAAGAATTAAGCTGAGTGTTACGCCTTGTATAACTGCCAAGAATATCACAACCTGTGCTGCCAGTTGTGCTATATGAGGTCGGCCAGCGCCTAATTCATTCGAAACTCTTGTGCTTTACGCAATAAAAAGGGAAGAAACAGAAAAGGAAATCATAACGTTTCAGAACAGCTTGTTGCTAGTCAAGCATTGTTAACGCGTTATGATGTTTACTTACCTCACAGCACTGCCAAATCCAAAATGAATTGTGAACATAACAGAACTTGTGTTCAGGCTGCAGAATGGTTACTTGAATTAAAGAAATTTAAATAGAATCAATCTGCTCGTGGAGCAACCATGCATGCTGAATTTCATATTCACGTATCAGATGTGATTTAAAAGGTAAAAGAGCATATATATATATAAGTTCTAACCTGATGGACATCATTGCCAATTCTAGCTTTGGATTTGGAACCAGCCCTGACATTATAACTAAAAATTCGTACGACCAGAACTCCAAGCTGGTACAATAATTTCACAGGAAAGATTAGATTTTTTGTGATAATATAAGAGTATAAATATATAAGTTCAGAATTGAACATACCAAACCATTAGTGCTGAAGGAACTCCTAACTTAAGAAAACTAATCAGATTTTTGGTTCCTTCAATAGAGAAACCTGTCCAAGTCTCCAGGCATGATGGAGAAAACTTGATGTACACAGACAAAATGAGCACATTGGTCCAGTAAGAAATTGCTATAGACAGGGCAGCCCCTTTATTACGAAAGCCAAATCCGAACACCAGTGTCCAACATCCAACAACATGTACTAAAGTTGTAACGCCAGTACTTAACACCAATGGCAAAACATTGTTCTGGGTTTGTAGAAATCTAAGCTGACACTGAAGGATGCCATTTGGAATAATGGCAGGGATCAACCACCGTGCATACATTCCTGAGCACATTGAAATTTGTGGGTCTTGCTTCAGGATTCTGAAATCTCTGCTCTGTGCAGGACCAGAGCAGAGATATAGCAATACTAACAAGTGCAAGAACTAACATAGCTCTTTGCATGTGTACGCCAAGCATATGATACTGTTTTGCTCCGTAGGCTTGCCCGCACAATGTCTCTAATGCAGCTCCCATTCCCAGCTTGTGACAAACCATAACATTATTAGTATTGAGGATGATGGTGAAAATTGAAATGCTTTAAAATGTACATGAAATGGAAATTTACCATAAAACCAAAACCAGTAACTCCAGCAAACGAAGTGGCCATTGAAGCACTAGAAAGAGAAAGCTCACCAAGACGGCCAACAAACATGACAGATATCATTTGTAGACTGTATTGTAAGAAACTGACAATGATGAGAGGTCCTGCTAACCCCATTTGCTTTTTTAGTTCTGTGATTTTCTCTGCTTCTCCAAAGCATTTCTTGCTTAAAGAACTCACATCTTCGCCAACATTGTTAGATTTTGGAATTAAGGAGGAGCGAAGGCAGGAATTGGTTTTGTTGGAGAGCTCTTGTTGATCCATCACACAGTCTCTATTTGGTGTTTTTAGGATAGCATGGTATTTAGAGACAAATTTTTTCCAAATATAAAGAGAAAAAAATAAATGGACGCCCAAAATTGAGCAGTTAAATGACAAAAACTTCTTTCAAGGCATCTTAAATTATGAGTTCAATTTTAGAACACTACAAGCATTAAAATCCCTTCTTATTCAAAAACAAAAATAAATGAAAAAAATAAAATATGTGTCATCAATCAACTATGCAGTCTAATATATATGAAATAGATAAAAATTATCCATTCTATAATTGATAATTCAATGAATAATTAATAAAAAGAAGTGAGAAAAATATGTAAAAAAGTCAAATTTTAAATTTTAATGTACTTCAGAAAAAAAATTTCCACTCTAATAATTATTTGTTTTTATAATGAAAAAATTATTAGTTGTGAATACTTTTTAAAAAATAAAATATTAAATTATAAATACATTTACTATTAACAACCGTTTGGATCACTTCTTAGAAAATTGTTTTCGTTTAAACGATATCTCTAATTCGAGTAATGATAGTTATGTATGTTATGTTGAGAACAAATTTAAAATATATAATTCTAAATTTTATATTTTAAAGAAGAAATTCACTTAAAATTGAAGATACAATAAAATAATTTATTAAATAAAAAAAATTACAAAAAGAGCTCTCAACTCTCACAAACACTCAACACTCACAAGACTACACTATATATAAGACTCTTAGTCTTATTTTCTTCTTCACTCACTTGATGATTTACAAAGCTTGAATATTTGGATATTTATAGCAAGCTATAAGAAATACACACCATACACTTATTTAAACTAGTTAATTCCTTACCACATAAATAATAAAAGACTAATTAATTATATCTATACAAGGTGTTTATTTTCCTACCACACAAATAAAAACTAGCTAGATTAATTAATTTATATCCACTTACTAAAAAAATAATTTGCACATGAAAGTTTCCATGTAAGCTGGTGTTGTGTTTATCAACACTCCACCTCAACACCAACTCTAACTCTTCGAATCATCCCGAGTTGATGATGAAAGTTTTCGAACTTGTTGGTACTCAGTCCTTTGGTAAGTAAATATGCAATTTGTTCATTTGTCTTGACATATTTCATTTCAACTTCTTCTTGAAAGACCTTCTCTCTGATAAAGTGGTAGTGTACTTCCACGTGCTTAGTTCTTGCATGGAAGACCATATTCTCTGCCAAACGAATTGCCGACTAATTGTCACAGTATAACAGATTTGCATAATCTACTAGTTGATGTAGATTATTCATTAACTGTATCAACCATGTACTCTCTTAAGCTACCATTGCCGCTGCTCGATACTCAGCTTCAGTGGTTGATAATGATATTGTAGGCTGTCTCTTGCCACACCAAGAAATTATTCCGGAACTAAGCTTAAACACTTACCCAATGTTGACCTCCTGGTGTCATGATCTCTTGCATAGTCAGCATCACAGTAACTAACTAACTTGCAGTCTTCACCTCTCTTGTACAAAAGACCATAGTCAATTGTACTCTTCACATATCTCAGTAATTCGCGAACTGCTTTCAAATAAGGCTTCTTGGGATTTTGCATGTACCGACTCATCACACCAACTGCATAAGAAATGTCAGGTCGAGACAAGGTTAAGTAGATTAGACTACCCACCAATTGTCGATACATTGTTGCATCTTCCAAATCTTTTCCTTCATGTGCACACTTTTTAGCATTTGGTTCCATCGGCATTAAAATTAGCTTGCATTCAAGCATTCCAAACCTTTTTAATAAATCTTTGGAATATTTTTGTTGACAAAGAAATATTCCTTTTTATGTCCGATCAACCTCTTAACTAAGGAAGTGCTTGAGTTGTCCAAGTTCCTTCATCTAGAAACGAACTGATAAATTCTCCTTCATCCGAAGGATTTTTGCCTCATCATTACCAGTTATGATTAAATCATTCACGTACACTAGCACGATAGCTAGCGTTCCTTCATTGGCCTTAACAAATAAGCTGGAATTTGCAGGTGTTACTGAATAACCACTTTGTTTCAATCTGTAGAGTGCTTTCTGCAGCTTACATACATATTCAGGATGATCTTGGCTCTGAAAACCCATTGCTTGGATCATGTAGATCTCCCGATTCAACTCTCCATGAAGAAAAGCATTCTTCACATCCATCTGCCACAAGTTCTAGTCTTTGTTGGCTGCAAGTACAAGTTGGACTCTTACAGTTGTAAGTTTCGCTACTGGACTAAACTTTTCATCATAGTCTAGTCTGTATGGTTGAGTGAAACCACGATCTACCAATCGTGCCTTATTCCTCTCGATTGACCCATCTGGACGATGTTTTATCTTGTAAACCCACTTGCAAGATATGGGTTTCACATCTCTTGGCTTTGGCATGAGATCCCAAGTATGATTTTGCTGAAGTGCATCGATCTCTTCTTTCATAGCTGTCCTCCATTTAGAACTCTGTGATGCTTCTTCGAACGTCTCAGGCTCTTTTGCTTATTCAACTATGGTTGTATTAGCATATTTGGGATTTAGCCTTCGTGTTCTTGTTGACCTTCGAAGTTGAGATTGTGGAGTTGATTCTTCACTTTCACTGGGCCCACCTTCTTCGTTTGGTTCTTGATACACACTAGTTTGCCAAGGATTCAGAGTCACTCTTTGTTCAACATCATCATTGTTTAAATCTCCTGATTCATCTAAACTTGGTTGGATTTGAACAGTATGCTCCTCCATCTTTTGTTATAGCTTGTCTCCAAATTCTCTGAAGTTTGGCAACACCTCTTTCTCTGAGGACCACCAAGAAGATGATTCATTGAACACCATATCTCGTGAAGTGTAACATCTTCCACTTGTTGGATCGCAACATTTCCACCCTTTTCTCTAGTTGTCATATCCCACAAAGATACATCTAACAACTTTCTTATCAAACTTGCTTCGTAAATGATCAGGAACAAATACATAATATACACAGCTAAATACTCAAAAGTAGCTAACTGTCGGTTTCATGTTCCATAGCTTTTCAAAAGGTAAAACAAATTCTAACCTTGGTTGAGGAAGTCTATTGATCACAAAGGCTGCAGTCCTCATTGCTTCAGCCCAAAATCTTCTAGATACATTCTTTGCATGTAGCATACTTCGACAAACTTCTACAAGATACTAGTTCTTTCTCTCAGCTACACCATTTTATTGTGGCGTGTTGGCACAAATGTACTGATGACGTATTCTGCATTCTCTTAAGTATTGAGAGAACTCATTTAAGCTATATTCTCCCTTATTGTCTGTGCGCAAGCAACGAATCTTCTTTCCTACTTCTCCTTCAAATAACTCTTTGAACTCTTTAAACTTTAAGAATGTGTTAGATTTTTATTTCATAAAGAAAACCCACACATACCTTGAGAAGTCATCAATGAATGTCACCATGTACCACATACCACCAATTGACGGTTGGTTAACTAGTCCAAACACATTAGAGTGAACTAACTCTAATGGTTCTTTTGCTTTAAACTTTAATTCCTCTTACGACAATTGGTGTGCTTTACCATACTAGCATCCTATACATTCTGTGTCTGTTCGCACGTCAAGTTGAGGAAGCCCCTTAAGCATCGACTTCTTCATCATCACACTTAGCTTGGCTAACGTGACCTAACCATATGTGCCATAGATATAATGTCTCATTTTTCCTTGTCCTATCTATATATGCAGATTCTGCTGACATTACTGACTCTAATCGCCGACCTTCCATTATTGGCGTTTCTGAGATTTTGAGGTCATGATACACCTTTACATCTTCGGGATTGAACAAGACTTAATTGCTTGATGTTGTCAATTAAGCCGCAGATAACAAATTTTTCTTCAGTCCTGGGACATGGTAAATATCTTGAAGAAGCACCTGGTTAGAATTATATCAAGGTGTAACTATTGTCCTGCCAATGTGAGCTATCGGTAACCTTGAGTTGTCAGTTGTCACCACTATACGACCTCCTTTATACTCAGACAAATTTTATAACTTCTTTCTATCACCTGTCATATGATTTGAGCAGCCTAAATCAACGATCTACTTATTCTCGTAGTCAATCTGTTATGGTGTTGTTACCGTGAGAGCTAATTCTTCTTCCTCCATAGTGAATAATGATTTAGCATCCCAACCATCTTCGCTATTCTCCTGAGAACTGAAAGTAGCAGTATTACTCTCAACAGGCTTTTTCTTTGTCCAACAATCATTCTCCATGTGGCCCTTCTTTCCACAATTGTAACACTCGCCATCAAACTTTCTACTATTACTTCAATTCTTCAAAGCTCCCCCTGGACGAGAGCCTCCCTTTCCTTGATGAATTTTCACCTTGTCATCATCCTTATTAGATCCACTATCCATGTACAGCTTAAAATGCCTCTAGTTTTACTGGTGTAGAGCGCTTCCTCCTCACCCTTCAACAAGACTCCTCTTATTTGCTTAGCCATGACTTCCTGACTTGCAAGCAAATTTTCAAACTCAACAAGCAATTATTGTGTCGGCCATCCCTGTATAGCGGCAATGAACCCTCGATATTTAGGTCTCAAACCATGGATAATTATTCTCTTTATCCTGGTTTCCCCAATAGCAGTGGTCGAATCTAATTTTGAAATTTCGCGGCATATCGCCTTCACTTTATGAAAATACTGGGCAATCGTCATGTCGTGTTGTGACATTGATAATAGCTCATTCTCGAGAAGTTGCAGTCTTGTATCATTCTTCTTTAAAAAAAGTGTAACAAAAGTGTCCCATGCTTCCTTTGGTGTTTTGGCATCCCGAATGTGTTCCAACATTTCTTCTTCAATTGTGGTCTTTAAAGCAAATATCGCTTTGCCTACTTTAATCTTCCACTTTTGCAAGATGCCATTGGCATCTTCTACTGCCGGTTGTGTAACTTCGCCACCACTGAGAATCTCCCAAAGGTCTTGACCTTGTAGGTACGACTCCATGCATGTTGCCCACGTGTTATAGTTTTTGTTATTGAGCTTTTTAATTCCTCTTACTACTTGAAGGTCACCCATTGTGTTGGCAACACCTCAGTAATACCAAACAAATTTTGTCAAAAAATTTGCAGAGTCACAGACTACTCACTCACTCACAATTTCTAGAAACCCTTTATGATGTGGAAGATCAGTCAAAACTGCAACCACAGAACATACTCAAAATTTCTAGAAATCTTAAAACTTGAGCGGTCTTAAATGGTCCAACTCTGATACCAAATGTTGAGAAAAAACTTAGAATATATAATTCTAAATTTTATATTTCAAAGAAGAAATTCACTCAAAATTGGAGACACAACAAAATAATTTATTAATAAAAAAAAATTACAAGAAGAGCTCTCAACTCTCACAAACACTCAACACTCACAAGACTACACTATATATAAGACTCTTAGTTTTATTTTCTTCTTTACTCACTTGATGATTTACAAAAATTGAATGCTTGGGTATTTATAGCAAGCTATAAGAAATACACATCACACACTTATTTAAACTAGTTAATTCCTTACCACACAAATAATAAAAAACTAATTAATTGTATCCACGTAAGGTGTTTATTTTCCTACCACACAAATAAAAGCTAGATAGGCTAATTAATTTATATCCCCTCACTAAAAAAATAATTTGCACATGAAAATTTTCATGTAGGCTGGTGTTGTATTTATTAACATGGTAAATTAATTATTAAAATTTTTATTATTCTTATAATCGTACTTAAATCTAATTGGATTAGTAAGAGGTAGCCTAATTATTAGGCAAATCTACTTTACATTCTAAAAAAAAAAAGAATTTTGTCCAAACTAATCTTCGTAGTTATTACAAGTGAAATTTCATTCAATATTCTTCAGTTGTTTTTCTGCTACTTTCTTTACCTGACTGTTTTGCTTTTAACTCGATTTTTCTTGTCGCTTCCTGTATGTGGATTCTATCTGTTACTTGTAGTAGCTACTGTAGATTGTTATATTGTTATTATTTAAGATGATGGTTGTTGGAACTGCTATAGTTGTGGTTGTAGGTTTACTAGAGCAAAATGTTATTCTCAACGCTATTGATGATGGTAGCGTTGGTGGTTAAGTGGAAAAGGTAACAATGTGATGACATTAGTGAAGTGAAAACAATTGAAAGGATGATATTATCGAATTTAATAGTTTTATACTATCTGATTTAATATTATTTTTTAGAATGTAATATAATATTTTTCCTCAAAAAAATGTAAAATAATGCACAATTATAATTATAAATAATATAATAACAAATCATGTGCTATAAGAAGTTCATACATATACCCAAGTTGAAAATGAAAAGTTGATGTAAAGAAAATATAAAAAATTGTAGAATGACGTTGGTGGTTGAATGATACAAATGAATTTGAGTATGTAATTTGTAAAAAAAATTAAAAAGAAAAATTATATAATTATTTTTTTTTTGGTTAATTGGGAAGTCATATAATCTAAATTTTGATAGATTGTATAATAGGAGGACAATTTTACCTTTTTAAATCAACGACAGTAAAAATTAAATTCTACACTTTAAAATGCTGCTAAAAATAAGTTATTATTTAACTATTTTTCATTTAAATTTATGAAAATGATAATAATTTATAAAAATGATAAATTTTTTATTTTTTTGTAAGAGAAATTTAATTTCTTCAATCATGTAGTTTTTTTTTAGCAAAAAAAGTCTGGCGTTCGCTTTATGAATCTGAGACACTGTGTGATTTCTTTTAACTGAAAAAAAATAAAATAAAAAAGACAATAATCAAATGTCGGGTCCTCCTTAAATTAGCGATAGGCGGCTATTTGGTACAGTCAATTTATTCGACCATAATTTTACTTTTATTCCCATGTGTTTTCTTTCTTTTCTTTTGGAAAATGCTCTAAAGAAGACTGATTGCACTTTTGTCGTGGAACTCTAACAATTTGGTTCGGATATTTTTTCAACTGGGTGAAATAGTTTAGTTTTTACTGTAGAGGAGAGAGTAAGGAGCTTCAAAGTTCGAAGCCGATTCTTTATATCTAAATGTTTTCATTTTTTGCGATATGAACTATTTATGGAATACATTCGTTTGCAGTGGAGATTTTATGATATTGGAAAACGATAGCGGAATCTGATTCTGCCCTTCTGGTGGGTTGGTTGAATAGAGGGCATCAATGCATGCTAATTTGGGAAACATTTCTAAACCAACAGTAGAATTTAGAGGTGGTTCACGTGTATCTTGAGGAAAACTAGGCAGCAGATTATAGGGCAAATGCTGCGTGAGGTGTGAGAGAGTGGGAGTTAAGGACGGCGAGCTGCAAATGACTCTTGCTAAAGACATGATGAGAATTTCTGAGCAAACGAAAGCCTGCGTCTGGACTACAATGGTAATGTTTAATTAGTTTTATTTCGTTTTTGGGCTCTGTTCTCCCTTAAAAAAAAAAAGTTGAAGAAATGCTAATGGTCCAACCGCCAAAATTAAATTTAGTTTCCTATTTTCATGTGTTCTTAGGAGGATTAGTGCTGAGGAAGCAGTAATGTGAGATAGCAATGTCTTTTTTCTAATGTTTGAAACACTTTAAAAAAGCCTGTTTTGCACTTGTGCGCTGTAATTGAGCAAACTGCCAGGTCTTAGGCCCTGAAAATGTATTATAATCCAGCTCCTATGATCGTGCCACTGCATCTCCTTGTGCTCATCAAGTACCCACCAACCCAATTTATTGCACAACCATTAAATAATGTTTGACAATCGAAACAATTTAACAAAAAACCACCAACAATAAACCAGAGGGGTTCCTGTTACGTATTTATTTTCCACAATAAACCTTCAACCAGGAAAGGGAACAGAAGCATTTCAGTGCGAGATGATATTTTCGTCTTTTATCAGCTAGCTTAGAATTAAAGCAAAGGGTGAAGGCCAGCACGAATCAAAAGAACACTTTGTGTGGAATAATTCAATGGATCCAAGTAAATTAGCGAATAAATTAGAGCATCATTGCTTAGCTGTGACCAACATTTCTTGGTGTAAATCTGTCTAAAATGAATCAATATCTATAATAGAAAGCCAGCAGTCGCCACTAGCCCAGCAAAACAAATTTTAATATATATATATATAATCTGTTAGAATCTCTTAAACTTTATAATATAGTGCTCTCAAAATTTGATTAATTGTCTTCCATCCTCATAAAATGAACTTTCTTCTATGTATATAATTATTTTATTTGAGAAAAAATTTAAATTTTTTTAATTTGATCGTCTGAAGGACGACTTGGTTTACAACAACTATTGTCAGCTATTATAAATATTAACTATTATTATTATTATTATTATTATTATTATTAAATATTTCAGTGGTGGCTAGACATCGCAATAGTTTAGTCCAAAATTTTACACCTAAAATTTGAACCTCAGATTGAGTCTCAAAATAGAGTCGTAGACCAATTGATCTAAGGCTAAAATTTTATCCCCCTATCTTAAAATTTTGGTTTTGCCATTAAAATCCATACAAGTACTGGATATGGAAAGAAAAAAAGTATTAATTTAGTAATGGCAAACAGTACCAATCATTCTATTTTGCACCAATTAGATTTTTAATTACTATTATGAATTTTCTGAATAGAGCACAGATTTGGTATATGCCAAATAAAAATCTTTTGATAAAATTGTTTTGATAGTACTAGTGGTGGGATTTAACAAAAGCTGTCGAGACTGTAACAGCAGTATCTGCGGGGATGCTGGAAGCGTAAAATCTATCATTGGCCCTTTTTGCCTGAGAAAAAGAAAAACAAACAAGAAAATTAATTAGGAGAAAGCTGATATTGTTGATAGCATATGAGTAAAGGGTTTGTATTTGTGTTTTTACTTGCGTCTTCCAGTTTGTGCGGATGGTGATGCCTAAAAGCAAAAATGTTTGCAGGGAACTCCCACAAATGATACCCATCCAAAATCCCTGCAACAGTACAAGGAATTAACTAAGCTAATAACAGAGATAGCTTCTAGGCTGAAAATTAATCAAACTCTTCATACCTTTCCTCCAAAGTGCAAGACAAAGGTGAAAACTATTGCACAAGGAATGCCAACAAGGTAATAAGCCCCTAAATTTACATATGCTCCAATCTTTTGCCAACCACACCCTCTTGCCGTACCTATATTTTTTGCGCAACGTTAGGCCACTCTACTCAATGTGATGTAATAGGAATTAACTAGAAAAATTCAAGAGAGAATAGTCTGAACCTGAGAGGACCCCCTGGATTGCGTCAATGAACGTGGATGTTGCAACTATCGATATTATGGTTGCCAAGTATCTGACAATTTCCAATTCGTTCGTGAACAAGTAGCCCCAGATGTCTCGTACTGACACTGCAATTAGGCTTAACAACACACCCTGTGCAACTGCCAAGCATATCGCAATCTGTACTGCTAGGCGTGCAGATTGAGGTTTCCCCGCACCTAGTTCATTTGAAACTCTCGTGTTTTAATTGGAGCAAGAGAGAAGAACCAAGAAACATATTAATTATTGCAAGTTCTCAGGATAACCCCGTAGTTAATATATTAGTTTTGAGCTTGTTTATGCACGTACTTTATAGCATTGCCTAAACCATGGGTGACTCTGAAGGCCAATGAATTTGTGTTAAGGCTGCATATATATAAATTATAGACTTAAGCCAATGTTTATTTCAGTCAACAAGTGGGTTCTGTGCGGATTTTGATGCAAACCTGATCGACATCACTGAAGTTTCCAGCATCGGATTAGAAAGAACACCTGACATTAAGACTAGCGACTGGAACGACCAGACCTCCACACTATCGCAGTACGCCGCATAAATTATTAGACCTCCTCAAAACTAAATAAATTAAGCTCATAAGTTCAATAATATAAACTCACCAGACCATAACAGCCGAGGGACTCCTAACTTAACGAAATCCGGAAGATTCTCCATGCCCACTTTGGAGAAACCTGTCCAAGTTTTCTCACATGCAGGACACATCTTAATATAAATTGCCAATATCAACACATTGATCCAACAAGAGATGGCGATAGACAGGGCAGCTCCTCTAATACAGAACCCAAGTTTTAAGATTAATGTCCAACAAACAGGTATATGTAGTAAGCCAGTGATTCCGGTACCGTCAATAAAGGGAGAACTATGTTTTGCGCTTGTAAGAATCTGATTTGGCATTGAAGCAGACCGAAAGGAAGAATGCCTGGGATCAACCACAAGGCATAACGCTCTGCATGATTTGAAATTTCTGGGTCTTGTCCAAATATCAAGAAAATACGTCCTGAATAAACCAAAATAAATGATATTGGGATGCTCATAAGTGCAAGAACAAGCATGGCTCTCTGCATGTGTACACCAAGCATACGATATTGTCTTGCTGCATAGGCTTTTCCAACAAATGTTTCTAGGGCACTTCCCATTCCCACCCGTAGGGATAATGATCACAGGAGATTAAATTTGATTTAGAAGATTGCAAAAAATAAAGAACAAAGGTTAGAATCGTACAACTTGATTTAATCATGATTTTACTTTTGACAGGTGAAGTAATTAGTGGTACTAAACCCACCTAAGTAAGGTAATCACCATCAGATATATATCTCCACTTGATGTATTAATGAGTGTCCGACAGGAAATTTACTGTATAGTACTGTATGATGGTATTAAGGATTTCAACGACAAGACAATGTGCCAAGTAACTAACTAATGTTCATCAGAATGGAACTCATTCAAAAAATGAAGAAAGATTTAATTATATATCTTGCATTTATCAACATTGTCATTAGTTTCTTTGGTGATGAGAAAAAGTAAGATGTGTAATGTAAGGATGGTGAAGCTGACTTCAAATGATTGAGATGAGGACTTGTGGTTTGGAAGATGAATTATTGATACCTTCGGGTATATTCCTATTCAATTAATAACTTATATTCCTAATTTAAAGTAATTTGCAGAATAAGGAAGACCAAATTCAAGTAGGAAAGAATCTTCCTCATCAGGAGGAGTCCCTCATCAGGAAAACTTCAGGATCATAAAAAATTACCTCAAATAAGGATGAATCCTACAAGAAAGAGGAATTCTATTCCTCTCAGGTTTGAGCATCTCGTTTTCTATAAATACTCCTCACCTCCCCTCATAATATTCATTCCATTCTATTCTATGATATTCTCTTAAGCTCTCTAAATTTTCTCTCTACTCTCTCTGACTTAAACATCGAAGGATTTGTGGGGGAAATCCCACATCTCACCTTGCTCCTTTGTTAGTTGCTTGACTGCAGGATTCAGAGGTTTCAGAATCAAGTTATCAAATTGGGCCGTTTGTGGGAACCTCTTGAGTCAAAATTATCACAAATCTACCGAGCTAAGCAACTCTAAACATGGCATCCAGCCCACCACTAACTACCGATACACAAGCTAATCCGCCAGGATCAACGTCGGACGCTCCCATCATTCCATCAGCCCCTATTTCTCTTATTAATCCGTCAGCCCCCATCTTGCCGATTGACCCATTAGCTCTCATCCAACACGGGGGATCATCATATCAAACTCCTCTTTCCGGAGTCACCCATGGATGGAAAACACCCGACACAAGTTTTCCTTATTATGCTCGTTTACATCACACTACCCGACCCATCCCTTCCATACCTTTTCTAAGTCTTCCAGGAACCCCTACTACAAACACACTGGACTTAAACACAGTAGCCCAAACACTCAACCTACCTTCTACAAATAAAGAAGCAATGATCCAAAACATCCAAGCCCAGATAGCTCTCATGCAATAACAACTAAATGCCCTAATTCAAGAAAATAATCCCGGAACTGCTGATCCAGAGAATAACGCGATCATACCAATTGTGGCAACTTAGAGCGCCCTTGGAGGAAACAAAGGAGCTCAGAAAGATCTAAAAGGATCAAGCACAAGCTGTCCTACCTTATATGACTCCCAGATAGCTCAAAAAGTAGAACAAGTAATTCAAAAAGCTCGGATAGGACCGAGAAAGGAAGACAAATGTGTCTTAGAAGGAACAACACCCTTCGTAAGTAGGATTGTCAAAACCGAGATCCCTTCTAAATTCAAACTACCTCAACTGGATCAATTTGACGGAATAGGAGATCTGATCATCCACGTCTCTTCATTCTGGACTAAGATGATGCTTCAAAATGTAAACAATGGGATCCTATGACACGTCTTCCCTAACACACTTACTAAGACTGCTCAAAGGTGGTTTCATTAACTTCCTAAGAATTCTATTTCGTCCTTTGAAGAGTTGGTTGAGAAGTTCAGAACTCGGTTCATCACCAACGTTCCACCTACAAAGAATGCAAATGATCTCAGAATGTGCAAACAAGAGGCCTTAGAGCCACTAAGGAGTTACCTTGACAGATTCAATAAGGTCACCATGCAGATCGAGAATTTAAGTGATGAAGTGGCCATAGAGGCTATGAAAAATGGGACACAATTAGGGAAACTCAAAGATAATATTATGACTAAAGAGCCTACCACTTTCTCTGAAGCCATGTCTATGGCAATGAAACTGTTAAAACTTGATGAAGACAGAAGGCTACGGCGGGATGATGACAGACCACCTTTTAAAAGGGAAGAAAGATCCGAGCCAATGAGACCTAGAGCCCAATATCGTTATTTCAGAGGCCCAACAGGAGCCCAGTAGATGGATTCAGGAAAGAAATTGAAAACTATACGCCTCTGAATGCTCCAAAATCGCAAGTCCTTATGTGGATTAGAGCAAATAGGGTGGGAATACCAGTGCCTAGAAGATTGAGCCCTAACAAAAGAGCAATGGCAGACAGGAGGTTCTATTGCCAATATCATCGACAATACGGACATGACACTGATGATTGCCGAGAATTACAAAGGGCCATAAAGCAACTAATACAAAATGGCAAACTAGAAAAATTTACTAATACAAACAGGAGATACCAAGACTCCGAAGACGAGAATGGTGATAAGTCTAATACAAAGAAGGCTCGAAATGAAGTGGCTGAAGTCATTAATATGATAGTTAGAGGAGAAGCACCTAAAGAGAAAAGGATGAAACAAACGTAGAGAGAAGAAAGCCAGTTGCAAAGGCCAACTATCACATTCGGACCAGAAGATGGAGAACACACCCGGCATCCCCATAACGATGCCTTGGTCGTAAGTGTATACATCCAAAATCATCTAGTGAAAAGGCTTTTGATAGATGAGGGAAGCGCTATCAATGCACTCTCATGGAGCGCCTACCAGACTATGGGAGCCTCAATTATTGATCTCAGTTACTGACCTCAACATCTTTTGTTGATTACTTGACCGCAGGACTCGAAGGTTCCGGAATCAAGTTATCAATTATGTTTCACATCTCAGGATTTTTTTTTTAATAATTAGCATGCCACTATGATTTGTGTCAAGAATAAAAAATGATACCAAAATTTTACTTATAGGTGTTGTAGACGGCGGGGTTTAGCACGCATCCAAGATTTTAGTAACCGCGACACTGTTTAAGCTCAGGGCTCCAAGGAACACACTACTATATCACAAAGACATAGCGTGGAGATGAGGAGTCGCCACCTAGGGTAATAACTGGGACAAATCGAAGGTGGTGGTAACTCAATTCTCTAAAAGAGAGTTAGTATCACAACCAGAAAATTCTGGGTATGAAATATCAACTTCTTTTAGTCTTGTGTTCATTTAGAATTAGTTTATGAATTACTATTTTATTCTCTAATTACATGCAATTTCATATAAACCCTAATTGAACATCCATCTAGCACCAAGGCAACTAGTCATGAAAGAGCACATAAAAAATGCATTCATAAGGTGCAACGTCCCTAGTTAATTCTAAACTGTATTGATTTTAATTTAAATTAGCTAAATCTACAAATTTTATTTACAATTGAAATGGAAACTAAAGGTGGGCCTACCATTTTTATTAAATTAGTGAGCTTAAATCTACAAATTTTAATTCTAAAGAGAACAGACTTAAATTTATCAAATTTTAAAAGAAAACAAAAATGAATTAATTGTCCTAATTCTAATTAATTTTAATTAAGTGAAATGAGTCCTAAATCTATTTATTTTTAAAAAAAATATTTTAATGGGTTGAGTTAAGTCTAAGTTAATTTTATTATTTAAAAAGGTGAGCCTAAATCTAAATTAATCTGATGGGCCTAAATTAATTTTAAAAATTAATTAAAACTAAAATCAGTTTTAAAGCCTATTATTAATGAGTTAAAATCTAACGTGAGTTTGGGGTCCAAAACGAACAAAAATAATAAACAAGCCCAAATAATAAAAATAAGGTAAATAACAAATCAAAACAAACATTCTGTGATTTTTCTAACCCTAATTTTACTTACATGTAACCTAAATTAATCTAAAATCACCATTAATTTTAATTAGATTTTTTACCAAGTGAATCTAATTTACTAATTGATTTTAAAATGCAGAAAAGTAAATATTCCATTATTTGCCTACTAATGGGACTATTACAACCTATGGCAAAAATTAAAAAATAATTATTATACAGACCAAATAAATCAAATAAAAAAATAAAAAAATAAATAAAATAAATAGAAACCTAAAATCTACGTTTAAATACAATATTTAATGCATGGAATCTTAATGGGTTTTGTTCTTCACGGGTCAGTCACGTAACTCCATCCATAATCATAAACACAAAAATAAATAAGGATTAAAAATTAAACAAAATTAAATCAAATCAAATTAAAATTAAATTAAATTAAAATAATCAAACAAAATAAAAAAAAAGTAGAAAAATAGATGATTTGATAGATGCAGTATTGATTCCCCTCAAAAAGATGATAATCGTTGATTGAAAGCCTATGATTTTATATTGTATGTGAATTTTTAGTTTATTTGAACCTGATTATGATAATAAACTAGAAGAAAAAGTACGTAAAAAAATCAAAGAGATGATTGCCTTTTTTGGCTAAGAGAAAAAAGAATAAAAAACTCTAAGAGCCTCTCTCCCTTCTCTTAGAAAAGTTTTTGTTTTATTTATCTAGGAAAATAATAATAATAAAATCAAATAAATCTAATCCTAACCACTTGATAAATGTGATTTTATCAAAATAAATAAATAAATTTCATGCAAATTCGCGTGATCGAATTTGATTGAATTGGCCACTTAAGGCCAATTCATGTCACAAATTAGCTCAAGCGAATTTGGTTATTTAAGTGCCAAATTGGTGGCCATTTGGTAAAAAAAAAATTTCATCTTTATTTTCCTTTTGAATTTTTTGAAAACTTTATTTTTTATTTTATCTTATTTATTTTTATATTTTTTTGAAAATTTATTTTTTTTAATATTTTTTATTTTTAAAAATAAATTAAATAAAATTTAAAATAAATCCTAAAACAAAGTTAAAAACGAACAAATCAGATCCAATAAATCTAACATTACAGTTAATTTTTCACTCAAATCATTCTGAAATTGGATGCTCACAGGTGTAGCCTTATCAGTAGACTGAAACCAATAACTCCAGCAAAGGAAGTAGCCAATGAAGAACTTGCGAGAGAAAGCTCACCAAGATGGCCAACTAAGATCACCGATGTCATCTGTAAACTATATAGAAAGAAACTAACAGCGATTAGAGGTCCTGCCAAGCTCATTTGCTTCTTCAGTTGTCCTTTTGCAAAACAATTCATGGCCAGATTTTCACCATATACAGCATCATTTTCATGGCTTGGAAGAAGAAGAGGGGATTCGAGATCAGATTCAGAGACATTTTCACGATCCATGTTAATAGAATTATGAGCATTTTCAGAAATATCTCAAGTGATATTGTTGAGTGTCTGAACAAGGCGTATGTGTGTATATATACAGGATAATGTTACCTATCGCCTTGTGATTGCTACAATGCATAGCAGGTCGTGACAAATTACATTACTGTCTCTTTTTTATTTTTATAATTATAATAATAAATTAATTAATTACATACTATAGATATTTTAATTATAGCACAATGAGTACATTCAGTTCATTCTATATTTTTAGATGCCATCATTTTGATTAATTATTTAAAAAATTGGAATTTCAAAACAAATAAAATTTCTAAAAAATTAAATTTTGAATAACATTGGCGCAAAATAGAAATTGACCAAAAGAACTTTTCTCTTCTAGCACACCGCGATGTTGCGGCCATGTATATAAAATCTTTAATCAATTCCAAAATTTAATAAATTTTTACTAATTAGATTTGATTTAAAAAATTATAAAAATAATAAAAAAATTTAAATATATCATAATTGAAAATTGGGACCTCGTTTAAGTAAAAATAATTCCTTCAGTTCATTCCAATGATTCTTGCTATGACATTTACTTTAATCACATTTTGAATCATGAATCTCCATATATGAAGATGTGTTATACATTAACACTTTGATAAAGGGAAATTTTATTTATTCAGGTCTTAGGCAATGTCACCTATTAAATTTGACTTATTTCCTTCTAGCAATTTGAGCAATAACTTGGATATAGATCAAGGAAGTGGTACGCACTAGCCGCAATATCATGTCATAAATAATTATTTTTGGTTCCTAAATATGAACCTGCAGCCCATGTCACTAATTTATAGATACAAAAATAAAACTGAATCAAAATGCAAAAAGAAAAAGAAAATAAATCAATAGTCATTGCTGGCAGATATCATTTGTCTGTCAACAGCTTTTAATCATACGATGGTTGGTGCACATCTCCCTCGTTGTCTTGCGAAGGGACTCTTTTATGTTTCACTGATGAATTTTTTCGTAATCAACGATATCATATCTTTAGTTAAAAATAATAATAATAATAATTGTTAAATGAATAAAATTTTATACTAAAAACCAATTCATTTATTTTAAAATTTATAAATTAAATTATTTTTATTTATATATAATAAAATAAAATACAGCAGTTTTTCAATTTTTTGATCAATCAAAATTTATGGATAAAAATCAAATCAAATTAAATTAAAATTATTTTTAAATTTTAATATTTTAAATTAAATCAAATCAAATCAAACCGAACTAACTAAAAAATTAAACCAAATCAGTCAAATAATCAAATGTTCAATCTAATGAAAACTTTATAAATAAAGTATAGATATTAATTAAAAATTTTATCAAACTAGGTCATACCTATATATATCTGTATAAATATAATAAAGTTGAGCATGCATGTTAAAAAGTTGACATGTAACATTCTATATTTTCAGTTTATTTAAGTTCATTCTCCTTCATCGTTTCCTCTTCTTCTCTTTATTATCTCTTCATCTTTTCTCTTTATAACCTCTTTACTTTCATCTTGTCCTCTTCTTCTTTTTAATATCCTTCCACCTCTTTTCTTCATTAATCTCTATTTTTATGTACACCACTAATTATTTCCATTGTTTTAGTTTCTAACCTCCCAAAACAATTCAACTATTTTTATATACACTGCAATATATTCATATTTATTTCCATTGTTTCAATCTCTAACTTGAAACAATTCAAAATAGAAGTCAAGAAAGAGCACTACAATTAAACTTGGATAATTCTTAGGTAATTTCGAATTTCTCTTTTTTGGGTATTTGCAATTTTATTGTTCCTTTATGTGATATAAAAATTTGTCAAATTTAAAGTGTTATTGTAAAAAATAAACATATTATTCAAATTAATAGCTATTTTTTTTTAAAGACAAATTAATAGCTACTATACTTATGATATTCAAATATTTCACCCATTTCTATACGTCCTTAGCAGTTTTTTTTTTTGTTATTTAATTTGCATCAATTATTAATACTTTTATTTTGATCAATCTAAAACTAATATGGCTTAAAATTATAGAAATTTTATAATAATTCTGACTTTTGATGATTTGAAAGTGAAGTTAATAATAACAAATTATTTAGAGTTCACCCATATTCTATTAAGTTTTAATTTTTATTATTTTAATTAAATATTAAATTTTTATTAATTTATCCTTCTAATTCATTAAAGTTCAAAATTATTGAGTAATGTCTCCTAAGGTTTAGTGTATACATTGTAGAATAAGTGGAAGAGTTTTTATTAAAATAAGGAAACTTTAATACAAAAAATATTACAGCGCATGACACACTTTAGCACTCTCACTAATTCTCACATACCAAACCCATGCACACCACTAATTCTTCATGCACAACGTTCTCGCATAACATCACGTATCACACACATAACCTCATGTATCACGCACACAACTCTCATGCACCACTAACTCACTAATTTTCATGCAAACACTTGTACCACACACAACTAAAATGAAGCTAACATACTCTATTTATATATGTAAAAGTCAGTTATTGGTTGGCGGTGAGAAGTTTAATGAATGGCGGTGGAGATACAACTTGCAAGCTTAGATAGTTGTAGGTAATTCTAGAAAAATATGGAGAGAGTAAGTCGGTGCTTACTCAATACTCCCCCTCAACGACTACTCTCTTCTAATATATATTTGCTTACTACACCAAGTTGCCTTCTAAAATCTTCGAACTTTTCACCATTAAGTCATTTAGTGAAAATGTTTGCAATTTGGTCGTCAGTCTTCACATACTTCATCTTGATCTCTCCAAGTAGGACTTTTTCTCGTACAAAGTGATAATGCACCTCCACATGTTTAGTTCTTGCGTGGAACACTGAATTTTCAATCAAGCATATAGCTGACGGATTATCATAGTGTAGTTGTATTGTGTGCTCAACAGGTTGATGTAGATCCTTCATTAATTGCATCAACCACGTACATTTTTATGTTGTTGTAGCTAACACTCGATACTCTGTCTCAGTACTCGATAATGACACCATCGGTTGCCTTTTATTGTACCAAGAGATAGGTCTTGATCCAAGGCTGAACACATAACCTATAGTCGAGCGCCTTGTATCATGATCTCCAGCGTAATCAGCATCACAGTATCCAACCATCTCACTTGCTCCATCCTTTTTGTATAATATACCATAGTCAATGGTTCCTTTGATATATCGCAGAATTCTTCACACAGCTTCTAAATGAGGTTTCTTTGGATTCTGCATAAATCGACTTACTAAACTCATTGCATATGCTATATCTAGCCTCATGAGAGTGAGATAAATTAGGCTGCCAACTGGTTATTGGTACATAGTAGACTCCTTTAAGTCCTTTCCTTCAGCAGAGCATAGCTTTGTATTAACCTCCACCAATGTCGAAATAGGCTTGCACTCTAGCATCCCATACTTTTCTAGGAGGTCTCTAGTATACTTCTATTGGCATAAAAAGATTCCATCCTCCACTAATTCGACTTCAAGATCGAGAAAATGCTTTAATTCTCCCAAAGCTTTCATCTAGAAGCACATTGATAAGTTGGCTTGAATTTGATGAATCTGCTTCGTCACCTCCAGCGATGATCAGATCATCCACATAAACTAGTTTTATTGCCAACTCTCCATCTCGAGCTTTCACAAACAAACTAGAATTTGCTGATGTCATTATGTAGTCGCTTTAAATCAGGAACTCTGTTATCTTCCCATACCATGCTCTTGGTGCTTGCTTCAATCCATAGAGCACCTTCTTAAGCTTGCTTACATAGCCTGGTTGAGCCTTGCTTTCAAACCCCTATGGCTGCTCCATATAAATTTCTCGATCTAGCTCTCCATGTAGGAAAGCATTCTTCATATCCATCTACCAAAATTTTCAATTTTTACAAGCAACTAAAGCTAATAAAACACATATCGTTGTAATCTTTGCTACTGGACTGAATGTCTCTTCATAGTCCAATCCATATTTTTGTGAGAATCCCCGAGCCACCAAACGAGACTTGTACCTCTCTACTGATCCATTAGGACGACTTTTTATTTTATAAACCCATTTGTAGGATATAGGTTTTACATCTTTAGGCTTTAGCACTAGATCCCAAGTCTCATTTTGCTTTAGGGCATCCATTTTTTCTTCCATTCCTTGCTCGAGGATGCTTCCATGTACATTGCAGGCTCTTTTGCATTGTCTTCTTCAATAAGTGTTGTATTAGCATATTTAGGATTCTTTTTAATTTTCCTTATTGTTCTTCTCAGATGTGGCCCATATTCGACTACAACTTTATCTTCTTGAATCTCCTCAAGTTGGCTTGGTTGTTCTTC
The DNA here is from genome assembly GCA_949671775.1 of Mallotus repandus. Taxonomy (NCBI): domain Eukaryota; kingdom Viridiplantae; phylum Streptophyta; class Magnoliopsida; order Malpighiales; family Euphorbiaceae; genus Mallotus; species Mallotus repandus. The sequence continues at coordinate 41,738 of CATIWM010381950.1, forward strand.
TTTTGATGTCTGCTGATGCACTCATATGCGCGAGCCATGGGGATTTTGACTTTTCGGGTGACTTTTCCTTGGCTGTTTCCTCTTCTAGTCCCTCTTCTTGAGTGATTTCTTCATTTTCTTCTGCCACTTCATCTTTTTTAATTCTTTCTTGTAACTTCTCTTCAATTTCTTTTGAGTCCGGTAGAACAACTTCTTGAGGGGACCACCAAGATGAAGCTTCATCAAATATCACATTTTTTTATATATGGCATCTCCCTATTGTAGGATCATAACACTTCCACCCTTTTCTTTGATCATCATAACCCACAAAGATGCACCTTATTGCTTTCTTATCAAACTTGCTTCGTAAATGATCTGCTATGAAAACATAGCATACACAGCTAAAAACTCAAAAATGAATTGCAATAGGTTTTATATTCCTTAACTTCTCGAAGGGTAAAACGAATCTAAGAGGTGCTTGTGGTAGCCTGTTAATCACATGTGCAACTATCTTTATGCATTCCGCCCAAAACTGAGGTGGAACATTCTTTGCATGTAGCATACTTCTACATATCTCTGCAAGATGTCTATTCTTCCTTTCTACTACTCCATTTTGTTGTGGCATATTTGGACAAGTCAACCATCGACATATCTTACAATCTTGCAGGTACTTTGAGAACTCGTATGAAGTATATTCACCTCCATTGTCAGTACAAAAGCAACGAATCCTTCGATCAACCTTTTTTTAATCAACTCCTTAAACTCTTTGAACTTGCTTAAAGCTTCAGATTTCTCCTTTATAAAGTACACCCATACATACCTTGAATAGTCATCGATGAAAGTTATCATTTACTGAAAGCCACTTGTGGATGGTTGTTTCACGGGGCCAAATACATCTGAGTGAATCAACTCAAGAGGCGCTTTTGCACGATACTCGAAATCTTCATATAAAAGTTGGTGTGCTTTTCCATACTGGCATCCAACACATACAGTGTCCTCTTGAACATCAAGTTGAGGAAGTCCCTTAAGCATAGACCTCTTCATCATCATCTTTAACTTATAATAGTTCACATGTCCCAAGTGTGCATGCCACAGGTCAGTTGTCTCATTCCTTCTAGTCTTTTCTACATAAGTTGTTTGTACTGACATCACGTAGATAGACTCTAGCTTTCGTCCCTCCATAACTGGTGTGCCTATAATATTTAAACTTCGATATACCTTCACATCTTCAGGCCCGAACAACACATAGTTCCTCGAGGATGTAAGTTGTGGCACTAATATCAGGTTCTTCTTCATACCAGGTACACGGAATACATTATTCAGTTGCACCCTTCTCACATTGTATCGAGGCACTACCATCGTCTTACCGATGTGAGCAATAGGTAGCCTTGAGTTATTTGTTGTGACAACAACTTGCTCCACTTTGTATTTTGATATGCTTAAAAGGTTTCCTTTATCTCCTATCATATTAGTAGAGCACCCAAAATCCACTATCCAATCATCATTATAGTTTATGGATTTATCACTTACAGTGACAAGTGCTTGCTCCTCTTTTGACTAAAGTGTGACATATGGTGTAGCCTCACTAAACTTGCTTATGACTAGCTCTACAATGGCACATGAAGCTTGAAAATTCCATTCATCTTCACTTTCAACTTGGAACTGAGAGAACACTGCAACATTTCCTTCTGCTTTTCTATATCGACAATCTCGAGCATAGTAGCCTCGTTTGCCACAATTGTAACACCGATCATTCTTACGGCGACTTGCTTTGTCCTTCAATTGGTGGTTGTGATAAGCTCCCCCTTGTTGCCAACTCCTTCCTTGTTGACGTTTCTATCATCCTTCCTGCTTTTGCTTGCCTCCATTGTTTGTTCTCACAACCTTCCAATCTTTACCCCTTTTATTGCTAAAAAAGGCTTTTTCCTTTTCTTTGATTGAGACTTTAACCATTTGCTTGTTTAAAGCCTCTTGATTAGCCAATACATTTTCTAACTCATTTACACTATGTTTGGAAAAGGATGAAAGAAAATAGGGAGGAAAATATGAAGAAAAATAATGTTATTTTTCTTTCCTCCTTTTCTTCTCTTGTATTTGGATTTGAAGGAAAATAGTATAAAGAGTAAGGAAAGTTATGGTAATTTTTTTATTGGAAAAATAAAATACTAAAAAAAAAAAAATAAGTGTATATTATGTTTACTATTATGCCCTTGTACTAAAAATAATACTAATTATAAAAACCTTTTATTTTTTATTTTTTTTATTGATGAATTTTTTTTTATCAAATTTTTATTGATGAATTTTTTTTTATCAAATTTTTATTGATGAACTTTGTCCACATATAAAACTCCAATTTTTTATTGGTGAACTTTGTAAAAATATAAAACTCATTAAATTATTCAATCCAAATAAACAACATCCAATTTTGACATGAAGCTCAGAAGGCAACGACGACATGAAGTCCAATAACCCGATATTTTGCACTTCTTTTGCTATGAATAAGATTTGCGGAGGAAACATATTTTTTTTACAAGAATTGATATTTCTCTCGTTTCTTTTAAATATGTACACAATTTTTTTGAGACCGTACAGACTATGAAACATAAACTTTTAATTTAATACACACATGGATGATGCATACAAGTTGCGAGTATTGCTAAATATGCTTTGAGGCTGTAGGATTCTGAATATTTGTGCTTCGTTAAAATTACCTGCCATCTCAGTCCGGTTTTCTGCAAGCAACGGCTCGATGTTGTCTTTCGTGTTTGTGGGGATTTGATTTTCCCCATCTTCGTTAAACATGTCAATGTTCTTGAAAAAAAACCCTGTTCAAGCACGAAAATGAGGTTGATGTCAGATGATTATGAGGCCCTGCGCTGATTAGCAAATATCTGGAAATTTTGTCCAGCCTATATATCAAATTTTCATGTCATTCAACCTGTTAGCATGCAAACAAGGTAGGAGAATTAACACATGAAATTGAGACACTTTAATGTCGTCCCACACACTTCGTCATTGGTACCACATAGAAATGGCTTTCTTGTAATGCACATTAGACCTATCTTTTGAGGCCTCAAACGTAGAGAATGCCCCTTCAACTGATACCAAGCAATTAGTCAAAGCAATGAGGGTAATTACAATTTAGCACTCGCCTATTTCACTCTTAAATGTTCTAGTTCAAGAAATAAAAAAATATCCATATAGAGCCACATATGCTTGATAGGCCCAAATTTTTTTTTATTAAAGATGTAAAAAATGCTTAGACACATATCTAAAATATAAAATACTAATTGTATTTTTATTAATTAACTATAAAATATTTAAAAATAAATACTGATTGGCGTAATAGTCTAAGTAGAAGAAAAAGCTTTCAAAATATATATATAAAAGAAATTTTGTTTTAATTTTTTTAAAAAAAGAAATTGATTATATTACAATTTGTTGCTTACTTTTTACTTATTAGAATAATGAGGATATAAACATAAAACATTTTCATTATGCAAATCCTTATAAGACTATCAAATCATTATTAAGAATGTAAACTGATTTGGCGAATCCAAATGTTCAGGCATCAAATGAGAGGGAGTGGGAACTTGGTCCTGTCATTGGCCTATAAAAACACGAAAAAAGCTTAACCCCAAGTTCAGCCTATAATAATATGTTGGTTGACTTCTTCTGCTTATGCCGACAAGTTATTGGTAAACATTCAACCAAAAAAAGAAAAAATTATTGGCAAACATGGAAACTAGCATCTTTCCTGGTATCTAGTGCATCAACTGGCAAAAGGTTATATCACAAATTGAATATGAAAATTAGACCAAAAACTGCATGATATTTTTTCTTTTTTGGAAAGTAACTGCATGATATATTTTCTTTAAACAAGACAGAAGACATTACAGACAACAAAGAGAAAGAGATAATCTAATACAAACTGCCTTCCCACTTTATTTATTAAAAATTGTAATAAATATATGGACTAAATAATATATTTTGTTTTATATTTGAAATAGGATCAAAACACTCAATGAAACAGGATCCTACCAAACCTGAGCAACATATCAATGAAGCATTAAAATTTAAAATGTCTCCAAACAAGCACCAACAATATTGCTGCCAAAAATCTAAACCAAACCCAAAATCAAAACCTTCTTGAATTCTCATTGTGGCTAATTACCGAGGTTTATTATGCTAAATAAAAAAGATTAGTTCTTTATTTCCCCACCATTTAAAATCATCATACCGACAAACATCTCCAATATCAAACATCAAACCAAATTCAAATTCAATACCCAACAAAAATTCACAATTAGCATCAAATTATCCGAAAATACATACCGACAAACATCTCCAATATCAAACATCAAACCAAATCCAAA